>JAHIAM010006291.1:0-25536 GCA_021605205.1 Aegilops longissima | reverse complement strand
CTCGATGAACAAGAGCATCCGGGTTTGATCGCATCGAGTTCATCTCCTTGGGGTTGTGGTGTTCTTTTGTCCGTAAGAAGGATGGCACGGACCGCTTTATGCCGACACGCCCATTGAATAAGAAGACAATCAAGAACAAGTATCCACTTCCCAACATCAATTAGCTTTTCGAGCAACTCAAAGGTGCTAAAGTGTTCTCCAAGCTTGACCTTCAGATGGGTTATCATCGATTCAGATTGGTGAACAAGATATTCCCAAGACAGCATTCGTAATGCTTTGGTTCTTATGAATATACCGTCTGTCTTTCGCCTCGCAATGCTCCTCCAACATTCTCTCTCGATGATGAATTTCATCTTCAACCCCTACACCAATGAATTGCCTTGGTCTATCCGATGATATTTTGGTCTTCTCCAAGAATAAGAAGGATCATGCCAAACATTTGCGATTGGTGCTAGACAAGCTCGTGGAGTATCAATTCTATGCCAAGTTCTCCAAATGTGAATTTTGGCTTGATGAAGTGCTTTATCTTGGTCATATCATCTCCGCTAAGGGCATCCTCATAATCCCGAGAAGGTGTCCGCAGTTGAATTGGGAACCTCCTCGTAATGTCAAGCAGCTCCGCAGTTTTCTTGGTCTTGCAAGCTATTGTCAAGATTCGTTGAGAATTTCTCCAAGATTGCAAAGCCTCTTTCCAACCTTTCTCCGTAAGCATGTGAAGTATGTCCGGTCTCCGAGTGTGACGTTGCTTTCAATACTCTCAAAGAGAAACTCGTCACAGCCCTCGCCTTGACTCCTCCCGATGAATCCAAGCCATTCAAATTTTCTCGTGATGCTTCTCTTCAAGGTCTCGTGCTGTGTTAATGCAAGAGAAGAGAGTTGTGGCTTATACCTCTCGCACCGAAGCCCAACGAAAGAACTACCCCACTCACGATCTTGAGTTGGTAGCAGCTTGTCCATGCATTGATAACATGGAGACATCTCTTGTTGGGAAGGAAAGTGGACATTTTCACCGATCACAAGAGCCTCAAGTATATCTTCACTCAACCCAACCTCAACCTCAGGCAGACTCGATGGGTCGAAATGATTCAAGAGTACAACCCAAGTATTGAATTGTTGGGGAACGTAGCAGAAATTCAAAATTTTCTACGCATCACCAAGATCAATCTATGGATATTCTAGCAACGAGGGGAAGGAGAGTGCATCTACATACCCTTGTAGATCGCTAAGCGGAAGCGCTCAAGAGAACGGGGTTGAAGGAGTCGATCTGCCGTGATCCAAATCACCGGAGATCCTAGTGTCGAACGGACGGCACCTCCACGCTCAACACACGACAGCCTCAAGACGCCTCCCACGCCTTGATCCAGCAAGGAGAGAGGGAGAGGTTGAGGAAGACTCCGTCCAGCAGCAGCACAACAGCGTGGTGGTGATGGAGGAGCGTGGCAATCCCGCAAGGCTTCGCCAAGCACCAAGGGAGAGGATGAGGAGGAGAGGCAGGGCTGCACCAAGAGGGGGAGAAAACTCATGTCGGTTGGGCAGCCCCAAACCCCAAGTATATATAGGGGAGGGGAGGGCTGCGCCCCCATCTAGGGTTTCCACCCCCAAGGGGTGCGGCCAGCCCTATATGGGGCTTGGGGAGGCGGCCAAAGGGGGAGGGAGAGGAGGCGCCCACTCAGATGGGCCTTAGGCCCATCTGCCCTAGGGTTTGCCCCTCTCACTCTCCCTTGCGCTTGGGCCTCTTTAGGGGCGCACCAGCCCACCCGGGCTGGTTCCCTCCCACACTTGGCCCATGCATCCTCCGGGTTAGTGGCTCCACTTGTGGACCCTCGACCTCCCGTGGTCCCAGACATTACCGAAAAACCAAACTTTTCCGTGACCAAAACAGACTTCCCATATATAAATCTTTACCTCCAACCATTCCGAACTCCTCGTGACGCTCGATCTCATCCGGACTCAACAACATTCGTTAACGACATACAAACTTCCTTTATAACCCTAGCGCCATCGAACCTTATGTGTAGACCCCACGGTTCGGGAACCATGCATATGACCAGACGCTTCCTCCATCAATAACCAATAGCGGATCTGGATACCCATGTTGGTCTACATGTTCCACGATGATCTCATCGGATGAACCACAATGTCAAGGACTCAATCGATCCCGTGATACAATTCCCTTTGTCTAGCGGTATTGTACTTGCCCGAGATTCGATCGTCCAGATCCCGATACCTTGTTCAATCTCGCTTCCGCAAGTCTCTTTACTCGCTCCGTAACACATCATCCCGTGATCAACCCCTTGGTCACATTGTACATATTATGATGATGTCCTACCGAGTGGGCCCAGAGATACCTCTCCGCTTACACGGAGTGACAAATCCTACCGATTCGTACAACCCAATGACACTTTCGGAGATACCGTAGTGCACCTTTATAGCCACCCAGCTTACGCAGGACGCTTTGGTACACCCAAAGCATTCCTACGGTATCCGGAGTTGCACAATCTCATGGTCTAAGGAAATGATACTTGACATTAGAAAAGCTTTAGCATACTAACCACGCATCTTTGTGCTAGGCTTAGGATTGTCTTGTCCATCACATCATTCTCCTAATGATGTGATCCCGTTATCAATCGACATCCAATGTCCATGGTCAGAAACCATAACCATCTATTGATCAACGAGCTAGTCAACTAGAGGCTTACTAGGGACATGGTGTTGTCTATGTATCCACACATGTATCTGAGTTTCCTATCAATACAATTATAGCATGGATAATAAACGATTATCATGAACAAGGAAATATAATAATAACTAATTTATTATTGCCTCTAGGGCATATTTCCAACAGTCTCCCACTTGCATTAGATTCAATAATCTAGTTCACATCGCCATGTGATTAACACTCACAGGTCACATCACCATGTGACCAACATCCAAAGAGTTTACTAGTGTCATTAAACTAGTTCACATCATCATGTGATTAAGACTCAATGAGTTCTGGGGTTTGATCATGTTTTGCTTGAGAGAGAAGTTTTAGTCAACGGGTCTGCAACATTCAGATCCGTGTGTACTTCGCAATTCTCTATGTCATATTGTAAATGCTGCTTCCATGCTCCACTTGGATCTATTCCAAATTGTTGCTCCACTATACGTATCCGGTTTGCTACTCAGAGTCATTCGGATAGGTGTTAAAGCTTGCATTGATGTAACCCTTTACGCCGAACTCCTTATCACCTCCATAATCGAGAAACATGTCCTTATTTATTCCAAGGACAATTTTGACCGCTGCCCAATGATCCCCATTCTGGATCATTCTTGTACCCTTGATCGACTCATGGCAAGGCACACTTCCGTGCATGGTACACAAAGATAGCATACTATAGAGCCTACGCCTAAAGCATAGGAACGACCTTCGCCCTTTCTCTCTCTTCCGCCGTGGTCGAGCTTTAACTCTTAACTTCATACCTTACAACTCGTGCAAGAACTCCTTCTTTGATCGATCCATCTTGAACACTTTCAAGATTATGTCAAGGTATGTGCTCATTCAAAGTATTACTAAACATTTTGATCTATCTTATAGATCTTGATGCTTATTGTTCAAGTAGCCTAATCCAGGTTTTCCATTGAAAACACTTTTCAAACAACCCTATATGCTTTCTAGAAATTCTACATCATTTATGATCAACAACATATACTTATCGAAATTTATAGTGCTCCCACTCACTTCTTTTGAAATACAAGTTTCTCATAAACTTTGTATAAACCTAAAATCTTTGATCATCTTATCAAAGTGCATATTCCAACTCCGAGATGCTTACTCCAATTCTTAGAAGGATCATTGAGCCAAAGATACCTTTTAGCATCCTTAGGATTGACAAAACCTTTTGATTGTATCACATACAACCTTTCCTTACAAAGACCGGTAAGGAAACCTGTTTTGACATCCATCCGCCAGATTTCATAAATGCAGCTAATGCTAACATGATTCCGATCGACTTAGCATCGCTATGGATGAGAAAATCTCATCGTAGTCAACTCCTTGAACTTGTGAAAACTCTTCGCCACAAGTCGAGCTTCATAGACGGTGACATTACCGCCCACGCCCGCTCTTCTTCTTAAAGATCCATTTATCTCAATGGCTTGCCGATTATCGGCAAGTCCACCAAAGTCCATGCTTTGTTCTCGATACATGGATCCTATCTCGAATTTCATGGCTTCTAACCATTTGTCGAATTTGGGCCCACCATTGCTTCTCCATAGCTCGAGGTTCATTGTTGTCTAGCAACATGACCTTCAAGACAGGATTATGCATCACTCAAGTAGTGCGATCCTTGTCACCCCACGAGGTACGTTAGTGACTTGATCCAAACTTCATGATCACTATCATAAGCTTCTACTTCAATTGGTGTAGGTGCCACGGAACAACTTCCCGTGCCCGCGCTACACACCAGCTTAAAGTGACGGTTTGATAACCTCATCAAGTCTCCACCATCCTCCCACTCAACTTTTCGAGACTAACTTTTCCTCGAGAAAGGACTCGATTCAAGAAACAATCCCTATTGCTTTCGGATCTGAATTAGGAGGTATACCCAACTGTTTTGGGTGTCCTATGAAGATGCATTTTATCCGCTGGTTCGAGCTTATCAACCTGAAACTTTTCCACATAAGCCGCCGCAGCCCCAAACTTTTAAGAAACGACAACTTAGGTTTCTCCAAACCATAGTTCAAACAGGTCGCCTCAACGGAATTACGTGGTGCCCTATTAAAGTGAGTGCGGTTGTCACTAATGCCCAACCCATGAACGATAGTGGTAATTCGATAAGAAATATCATGGTCTGCACCATATCCAATAGAGTGCAACTATGATGTTCGGACACACCATCACACTATGGTGTTCCAGCGGTATTAATTGTGAAACAATTTGCACAATGTCTTAATTAGGTGCCAAAACTCAGAACTCAGATATTCATCTCTATGATCATATCATAGACATTCTATCCTCTTGTCACGAAGATCTCAAACTTCACTCTGAAATTACTTGAACCATTCAATAATTCAGACTTGTGTTTCATCAAGTAAATATACTCAACATCTACTCGAATCATCTCGTGAAGTCGAACATAACGATATTCATCAGATGCCTCAAAGACTCATTGACTGCACACATCAAAATGTGTTACTTCCAACAAGTTGCTATCTTGTTCCATTTTATCAAACGAGGCTTTTCCAAATATCTTGCCCATGTGGTATGATTTGCATATCTCAAGTGATTCAAGATCAAGTGAGTCCAAACGATCCATCTGCATGGAGTTTCATCATGATACACCAATAGACATGGTTCGCATGTCTCAAACTTTTCAAAACGAGTGAGTCCAAAGATCCATCTACATGGAGCTTCTTCATGCTTTTACACCAATATGACTTACATGGCAGTGCCATAAGTAAGTGGTACTATCATTACTATCTTATATCTTTTGGCATGAACATGTGTATCACTACGATCGAGATTCAATAAACCATTCCTTTTAGGTGCAAGACTATTGAAGGTATTATTCAAATAAACAGAGTAACCATTATTCTCCTTAAATGAATATCCGACATGTATAGACATAATCCAATCATGTATATGCTCAACGCAAAACACCAAATAACAATTATTTAGGTTTAACACCAATCTCGATGGTAGAGGGAGCGTATGATGCTTGATCACATCAACCTTGGAAACACTTCCAACACATATCGTCACCACCTTTAGCTAGTCTCCGCTTATTCCGTAGCTTTTATTTCGAGTTACTAACACTTAGCAACCGAACCAAGATTCAATACCCCGGTGCTACTAGGAGTACTAGTAAAGTACACATTAACATAATGTATATCCAATATACTTCTATCGACCTTGCCAGCCTTCTCATCTACCAAGTATCTAGGGTAGTTCTGCTTCAGTGTCCGTTCCCTCATTACAGAAGCACTTAGTCTCGGTTTGTGATCAACCTTGGGTTTCTTCACCGAGCAGCAACTGATTTGCCATTTCATGAAGTGTCCTTCTGCCCTTGCCCTTCTTGAGACTAGTGGTTTCACCAACCATCAACAATTGATGCTCCTTCTGATTTCTACTTCATGTGTCAAACATCGTGAATACCTCAAGGATCGCCATATCTATCCCCGATATGTTATAGTTCATCACGAAGCTCTAGCAGCTTGGTGGCAATGACTTTGGAGAAACATCACTATCTCATCCGGAAGATCAACTCCCACTCGATTCAAGTGATTGTTGCACTCGCATAATCTGAGCACAAGCTCAACGATTGAGATTTTCTCCTTAGTTTGCAGGCTAAGAAAATCGCCGGAGGTCTTATACCTCTTGACGGGCACGAGCCTGAAATCCCAATTTCAGCCCTCAAACATCTCATATGTTCCGCGATGTTTCAAAACGCCTTTGGTGCCTCTACTCTAAACCATTTAACCGAACTATCACGTAGTTATCAAAATGTATGTCCGATGTTCGCAACATCCACAGACGACGCTTGGGGTTCAGCACACCGAGCGTGCATTAAGGACATAAGCTTTACTCGTCCGCATAATCGCCATCGTCAACTTTCAACTATATTTTCTAGGAACATATCTAAACAAGGAACTAAAGCGCGAGCCATTTACATAATTTGCAAAGATCTTTTGACTATGTTCAGATAATTATGTTCATCTAATGAACTCCCACTCAGATAGACATCCTCCGGGTCATCTAAGTGATTACATGATCCGAGTCAACTAGGCCGTGTCCGATCATCACGTGAGACGGACTAGTCATCATCGGTGAACATCTTCATGTTGATCGATCTACTATACGACTCATGCTCGACCTTTTCGGTCTCTCGTGTTCCGAGGCCATGTTTGTACATGCTAGGCTCGCTGTTAACCCTATGTATTATGTGTTCCGAGGCCATGTCCAGACATGCTAGGCTCACAACACCGCTGTATGTGAACGTAAGAATCCATCACACCCGATCATCACGTGGTGCTTAGAAGTTTACTTAACTTTAGCAACGGTGCACGCTTAGGGGGAACACTTCTTGAAATTGTTGTAAGGATCATCTTATTTACTACCGTCGCTCTAAGTAAACAAGATTCATAAACATAATAAACATCACATGCAATTATATAGTAGTGACATGATATGGCCAATATCATATAGCTCCATTGATCTCCATCTTCGGGCTCCATGATCATCATCGTCACGGCATGACACCATGATCTCCATCATCATGATCTCCATCATCGTGTCTTCATGAAGTTGTCTCGCCAACTATTACTTCTACTACTATGGCTACCGTTAGCAATAAAGTAAAGTAATTACATGGCGCTGTTTAATGACACGCAGGTCATACAACAAATAAAGACAACTCCTGGCTTCTCCGCCGGTTGTCATACTCATCGACATGCAAGTCGTGAATCCTATTACAAGAACATGATCAATCTCATACATCACATATCATTCATCACATTCTTCTTGGCCATATCACATCACATAACATACCCTGCAAAAACAAGTTAGACGCCCTCTAATTGTTGTTTGCATGTTTTACGTGGCTGCTATGGGTTTCTAGCAAGAATGTTTCTTACCTACGCAAAACCACAACGTGATATGCCAATTGCTATTTACCCTTCATAAGGACCCTTTTCATCGAATCCGCTCCGACTAAAGTGGAGAGACTGCACCCGCTAGCCACCTTATGCACCAAGTGCATGTCACCGGTGGAACCTGCCTCACGAAGTGTACGGTAAGGTCGGTCCGGCCGCTTCATCCCACAATACCGTCAAACAAGATTGACTAGTAACGGTAAGCATATTGAACATCATCAACGCCCACAACTACTTTGTGTTCTACTCAAAGAATCTACGAATAGACCTAGCTCATGATGCCACCGCTGGGGAACGAGCAAAATTAAAATTTTCTACGCATCACCAAGATCAATCTATGGAGATTCTAGCAACGAGGGAAGGAGAGTGCATCTACATACCCTTGTAGATCGCTAAGCGAAGCTGCTCAAGAGAACGGGGTTGAAGGAGTCGACTGCCGTGATCCAAATCATCGGAGATCCTAGTGCCGAACGGACGACACCTCCGCTGCTCAACACACGTGACAGCCTGTGACGCCTCCCACGCCTTGATCCAGCAAGGAGAGAGGGAGAGGTTGAGGAAGACTCATCCAGCAGCAGCACAACAGCTGCAGGTGATGGAGGAGCGTGGCATCCCGCAGGCTTCGCCAAGCACCAAGGGAGAGGATGAGGAGGAGAGGCAGGCTGCACCAAGAGGGGAGAAAACTCATGTCGGTTGGGCAGCCCCAAACCCCAAGTATATATAGGGGGGAGGCTGCGCCCATCTAGGGTTTCCACCCACAAGGTGAGGCCAGCCCTAGATGGGGCTTGGGAGGCGGCCAAAGGGGAGGAGAGGAGGCGCCACTAGATGGGCCATAGGGCCCATCCGCCCTAGGGTTTGCCCCTCTCACTCTCCCTTGCGCTTGGGCTCTTTGGGGGCACCAGCCCACCCGGGCTGGTTCCTCCCACACTTGGCCCATGCAGCCTCCGGGTTAGTGGCCCCACTTGGTGGACCTCGACCTCCCTGGTCCCAGACGCATCGAAAACCCAAACTTTTCCTATGACCAAAACAGACTTCCCATATATAAATCTTTACCTCCGGACCATTCCGAACTCCTCGTGAACGTCCGGGATCTCATCCGGACTCAACAACATTCGTAACCACATACAAACTTCCTTTATAACCCTAGCGCCATCGAACCTTATGTGTAGACCCCACGGGTTCGGGAACCATGCGTATATGACCGAGACGCCTCCCGTCAATAACCAATAGCGGATCTGGATACCCATGTTGGCTCTACATGTTCCACGATGATCTCATCGGATGAACCATGATGTCAAGGACTCAATCGATCCCGATACAATTCCCTTTGTCTAGCGGTATTAGATTCTGCCCGAGATTCGATCGCTTGTATCCCGATACCTTGTTCAATCTCGCTTCCGCAAGTCTCTTTACTCGCTCCAGAACACATCATCCCGTGATCAACCCCTTGGTCACATTGTGCACATATTGTGATGATGTCCTATCGAGGGGCCCAGAGATATCTCCGCTTACACGGAGTGACAAATCCCAGCCTCGATTCGTACAACCCAATGACACTTTCGAGATACCAGTAGTGCACCTTTAAAGCCACCCAGCTATTGCCAGACGCTTGGTACACCCAAAGCATTCCTACGGTATCCGGAGTTGCACAATCTCATGGTCTAAGGAAATGATACTTGACATTAGAAAAGCTTTAGCATACTTAACCACGCATCTTTGTGCTAGGCTTAGATTGTCTTGTCCATCACATCATTCTCCTAATGATGTGATCCCGCTATCAATGACATCCAATGTCCATGGTCGAAACCATAACCATCTATTGATCAACGAGCTAGTCAACTAGAGGCTTACTAGGACATGGTGTTGTCTATGTATCCACACATGTATCTGAGTTTCCTATCAATACAATTATAGCATGGATAATAAACGATTATCATGAACAAGGAAATATAATAATAACTAATTTATTATTGCCTCTAGGCATATTTCCAACATGAATATACTCCGGCAAGGCCAATGTCATTGCAGATGCTTTGAGCAGGAAGGCTTATCGCAACAAATTAATCCTCAAGCCCTTCCAACCGGATCTCCGCGAAGCTTTCCGCAGCTGAATCTTCAAGTTGTTCCTCAAGGCTTTCTTGCCAACCTCATAGTCTCTCCTACTTTGGAAGATCAGATTCGTGAGGCTCAACTCCTGGATACCATGGTGAAAAGGTGAAACGTGGTGTCGATAAGGGCATTTCCAAGTACAAGTGCTTCCACGCTGATGACAAAGATACTTTTTCTTCGAGGACCGGATTGTGGTTCCTAAGGGTGATCTACGAAGTCATTATGAACGAGGCACACAATTCGCTTCTATCCATTCATCCCGAAGTATCGAAGATGTACCATGACCTCAAGCAATATATTGGTGGACTCGAATGAAGCGAGAAATTGCTCAATTCGTGAATGAGTGTGATGTCCGCAGAAGAGTGAAAGGTAACACCAACGACCAGCTGGTCTCCTTCAACCTCTTGCTATTCCGTAATGGAAGTTTGATCATATTGAGATGGACTTCGGACTGGTTTTCCAAAGTCCAAGCGTGGAAATGATGCTATCTTCGTTGTCATTGACAAGCTTACTAAAGTGGATCATTTTCTTCCAATCAAAGAATCCATCACAGCAGCTCAGCTTGGCAGAGCTATACACCTCCGTGATTGTCTCCTGCACGGCATTCCACAAGTGATCTCTTCTGCACTGCAAGCAGCATCTTTACCTCCAAGTTTTGGGATTCTTTTCGTAAGGCCATGGGCACCAACATTCGCTTCAAAGACAGCTTTCCATCCTCAAACAAGTGGCCAAGTCGAGCGAGTAAATCAAACCTTGAAGATATGCTAAGGGCTTGTGTCATTTCTTTCGTATGAAGTGGAAGATTGTCTTCCATATACTGAGTTCTCCTACAACAACAGCTTCCAAGCGAAGTTCGGTAAGGCCCCATTCGAAATTCTCTATGGCGAAAGTGTCGATTCTCTCAATTGGTCTCGAGATGTGAACGCCAACTTCTTGGCAATGACTTGATCACGTATGTAAGAAATGTGCAAAGTCATTCGTGAGAATTCAAAGCCGCTAATCGCGCTTTAAGAGCTATTATGATGATAAGCACCATGATGTGGCTTTTGAAATTGGAGACCATGTCTACCTCCGCCTCTCCAATGAAAGGCACTCGCCGCTCGTACCAAAGGGAAGCTTGCCCTAGATACGTGGGTCCTTTCAAGATCATTGGCAAAAGAGGCGATCTCGCCTATCAACTTGAGCTCCATCCAACTTCGCGAACGCACGATGTGTTTCACGGTCACAGCTTCGCAAGTGCTTCAAGACTCGAGCGCACTATCAACTTCAAGAGATTGACCTTCAAGAAGATCTGTCTTATCATGAGCACCCCTGCTATTCTTGAAGAAACCGAGCGCAAGACTCGCAACAAGTCAATCAAATTCCTGAAAGTGAAGTGGTCACACCATTCCGACCGCGAAGCCACCGGGAACGCGAGGATCACCTCCGCTCCAATATCCGGAGTTCTTTCAGTCCTAGATCTTTGTAACACCCCGGATGTAAATTTCCATAATTGTAACTCCAACTCTTGCCATTTTCGCATTGTGATATGATATTCCTCCGTGGTTGGGTTTTTGTCTTCTTTGCATTTTGTCCATGTCATGCATTTCATATCATGTCATCATGTGCATCGATTTGCATACGTGTTCGCCCTCATGATTCCGGCATTTTTCCGTTGTCCGCTTTTGCAATCCGCACTCCTATGTCCCCCGCGCCCCTTTTACGCTTTTTCCGTGAGCGGTACTAAACTTTCCGAATGGACCGAGGTTTGTCAAGTGGCCTTGGTATACCACCGTAGACCACCGTCAAGTTTCGGGTCATTTGAGCTCGCTTGGTACTCCAACGTTAACCGTGACTCTCGAAAGGCCTCTTTTAAGTTCCAGCCCAACACCCCTTCAAACTAGCCCAATAACCCATCTAAGTCACTTCCATGCTCTCCATCGCTCGATCACGATCGTGGGCGAAAACTACACCTCATTTGGACTCTCCTAGCTCCCTCTATGCCTATTTAAGCACCCCCATTCCAAATCCGGGTCCAAACCCTAGCCATCCTCATCCCCGCGGACAAGTCCGACAAAATTCCGGACGAAACCATGGACAAGGCTTCGCTCAGCACGCCCACGGGCTCTCCGCCACGCCACAGTATGCCACGGCTGGCGCAGTGGGCTGCACTGCCGGCCACACACACGCTCACACCTGCAGCTCGGCTGGCTCACACCGCTGGCCACACTCTCTCCTGCTGGCCTGCCTGAGTGCTCCTGACGACGACCCACTGGCTTCTCTCATCACCACTGCACGCCTTGGCCAAGCCACTGCCACTGCCAAGGCCTGCCATCTGCCTCCCGCCTGCTGCCCTGGCTCCTCTGGCCTCCTCCTCCTCCACGGCCCTCCTCCTCATGAAGCGTCGCCGTCAGATCGGATCCGAGATCTAGATCGATCCAAGGGTTGACTTCCTCCCTCAAAATCGTCTAAGTTTTATTTCGTGATTAATTTGTGGCATTTTCAACGATCATAACTTTGCACTTGTAGTCCGCTTGCGTGTAATATGTCAAAATGTTCGCCTCAAGAGTAGATCATTTCATCTCATTGCAACATTTTAATTTGAGCTCATCTTGATGCCCAAATGCTGTTGTAAGAGGGCTATGTGATGTTAGTTTCGCTTTCTTAATGTAACATGCACTTTTGTCATTTTTGCCATGATTGATGTGTGCACCCTATGAATTTGAGTCCTACATGTGTTTTGTAATATGCCATGCCATATTTCCAGGGTGTATGCCATGTATTTTGTGATCTATGTGGTGACTAGCACAAGCATGCAAAGTAGGCTTCCCGATGTTGCTGATTTCAGCCCTGCTTTGTCGATATTTTGATGCCATGTTAACTTGATGCTACCGAGAGATCCATGCATATTTTGAGATACTTCAGTAAGGATGTTTTGAACATATGGTTATGCTATATCCATCCTTGCCTTTGTTTGCAATTATGGAGTGCCATAGCTTGAGTCAATCGAGCTCTACTTTTGCTATAAAATGTTTCCGCATATTGTTTACATGTTATTCAATTTTGCCAAGGTTGTTGTGGTTGATCCGTATGCTATGATGTTGTTCTTGCCATGTATATCTTCTATGCCATGTCTTCTTGATGTATGTATGCTTAGTTTATCATGTAAGGCTCTGTAGTGAGTGCTTTGAGCTTGTAAACATGCCTACTTGTTATCTTTTTGCCATGCCCATTTTATTGAATCTGTTAACTAAACTTGCTATATTGACATGGGTGTTACTATATTTTCTCGATCCTTTTGGCTTATGGTCAGTAAGGGACTTTTGTTCTATGCTTTGAGTAGATTCATGCCATGCCTTGTTTTGCTATTATAAGTTCCTGTAGCATGTTGTTTTCTTGCTCAACATTGCTTCCGATGCTGATTTTGCCATGTCCAAAGTCTGTGAAGTCGATATTTTTGCACTTTTGCCATGCTTGTTTGAACCTGTTATGATGTGAATTAGCCGTAGCTCAGTGTTCATCTTTTGTCAAGCATCTTGAGTAGATCACTGCCATGCTTTGTTGGTACGCTTGGGTGCAGTAGCTTAATTTCTTGTTGCTTGCTAAGTGGTATCATGTCGTTAATGGCGATTTGTGCCATTCTTGTTTTGCTTGTCATTTGCAAACCGTGCATCCGATTCCGTGATCTTTATATCGATTTCAACCGAAATCATCTCATCTTTCAAGAGGCATACTTGGTTTGCTGTTGATGCCTGGTTCATCATTTCCTTCCGGAGCGCAGATACGCATTGCATATCACATCTCGCATATCATGTCATGTTTTGCATCATGTTGCTTGTGCATTGCACCGTGATTTATTGTGGTTCCTTTGTTTGTGTTCTTGCTTTGGGTAGAGCCGAGACGAGTACGTGAACGAGGAACCTGTTGAGAACGCTTACGAGGATCAAGCTTTCGACAACTCGAGAACATTGCGTGCAAGATGACCATACCGAAATCACTTCTATCTTTGCTATGCTAGATGCTCGCTTTTGCTATGCCTATGCTACGATGCCTATCACTTGCTTATCATGCCACCCATATTGCCATGTCAGCCCTAACCATCCTTTCCTAGCAAACCGTTGATTGGCTATGTTACCGCTTTGCTCAGCCTCTCTTATAGCGCTGCTAGTTGCAGTGAAGATGAAGTTTGTTCCTTGTTGAACATGGAGATGTTGTTCCTTATTGGAACATGTTTACTTGTTGGGGATATCACAATATATATCTGCTATAATTAATGCATCTATATACTTGGTAAAGGGTGGAAGGCTCGGCCTTATGCCTGGTGTTTTGTTCCACTCTTGCCACCTAGTTTCCGCCATACCGTGTTATGTTCCTTGATTTCGCTCCTTACACGGTTGGGTGATTTATGGGACCCCTTGACAGTTCGCTTTGAATAAGACTCTCCAAAGAAGGCCCAACTTTGGTTTTACCATTTGCCACCTAAGCCTTTTTTCCCTGGTTTTCGCGAGCCCGAGGGTCATCTTATTTTAAACCCCGACCAGTGCTTCTTCGAGGCCGGCCCAACTCGGCGATGTCCGCGCCGGGCAATACAGGTCTATGCCAACCCGACGCCTTGCCCATCCGGTGTGCCCCGAGAACGAGATATGTGCAGCTCCTATCGGGATTTGTCGGCACATTCGGGTGGCTTTGCTGGTCTTGTTTTATTGCTGTCGAAATGTCTTGTAGTCCGGGATTCCGAGATTGATCGGTCTTCCCAGAGAAGGAATATCCTTCGCTGACCGTGAGAGCTTATAATGGGCTGTTGGGACACCCCGCAGGTATTATCTTTCAAAGCCGTGCCCGCGGTTATGAGGCAGATGGGAATTTGTTAATGTCCGTTGTAGAAAACCCGGTTGACCTTAATTAAAATACACATCAATCAAGGTGTAACTGTGATGGTCTCTTCTCGGAGTCCGGAAGTGAACACGGTGTTGGAGTTATGTTTGACGAAGTAGTTCAGATCACTTCTTGATCGCTACTAGCTTCACGACTGCGTTTTGCTTCTCTTCTCGCTCTTTTGCGTAATGTAGCCACCATATATGCTAGTCGCTTGCTGCAGCTCCACCTTACAACTCGTCCTTCCTATAAGCTTAAATAGTCTTGATCTCGCTGGTGTGAGATTGCTGAGTCCCCGTGACTCACAGATTCTACCAAAACAGTTGCAGTGCCGACGATGCTGCAGGAGGTGACGAACCGAGCTCAAGTGGAGTTCGACGAGGAACGTGGTCACATTATGTGTCTTTTCCCGATGATCAGAGTGGAGCTCAGCTTGGGACGATCGGGATCTGTAGCATTTGGGGTATCTTCTTTTATTTTGGTTCCGTAGTCGGACCTTGAGTGTAATCTGAATGATGGATGTTTATTTATGTATTGTGTGAAGTGGCAATCGTAAGCCAACTATGTATCTCTTTCCTTATGTATTACATGGGTTGTGTGAAGATTACCTCACTTATGACATTGCTTTCAATGCGGTTATGTTTCTAAGTCGTGCTTCGACACGGGAGATATAGCCGCATCGAGGGCGCTATGTTGGTAATCGAGCCTTCCCACTTAGGAGCCCCTACTTGATTGTTTGTCATGCTTGTTGAGTCTAGAACGGAAAATGTTTTGAGTCTTAGGATTATATATATTGAGAGTAGGATTCTTTTTACTCCCAGTCCCTTCGCAGCCTCGTGAGGTCTCCCGACGAGAAGTTTTGACTCTCCTCTCTCAAATTTCACTAAAAAAATTGTTTTAGGATCACGCTGGTATCTTGGGATCGCTCCGATGGTTTTGTGACGAGAACATTGTTCTTGGTGCCTCCCGACATTTAGGGTTGTGGCAGTGTCCCGGGAGTTGAGCTCCGAGGTGTTGTCGCCACAATTTTATCGCTGCAGCTCGAATACCTGAGTTTTGCCGACATCGAAATCTCTTTTGTGCAGCTTGTTGGTGAGATAACCCCGATAACCCAAAGATCGGGCAGCTCGAGTATTGCCATGACTCAGATAACGGATGCTTTTCAAGGTCGAGGTACACGATTTCGAGGATTTCTTGGTTATGTGTTGACGGATGGATACAAATGGATCTAGGTATTGTTAGTTTGGGTGATATATTTTGTGTCCCCGATCCCCAACACCGATTGCATAACCGTAAAGTTTCGAGTTTATAGGTGGGATTCAAGTAGCTCTAGCATTTCTTCCCGCAGATATTTGGTTCGTGATTGGGTAATCCTTACCACTTATTTGTTCCAACAGTTACCTTGTTATTTTTTTCATCAACCCTTAATCAAGTGGCTTCTCACCTTAATGGACGGTGATGTTAACTTTGAATTCATTCGCTCATTCTTGTTCAATGTTTATTGTGAAGACTATATGTTGCAATTTCTATCCGCTGATTCAACTTGACTATTGTCTATCAAAGTGCTAACGGATGTCACCTCTTCAGATGGCTCCGCCAACGCTGCGAGAATCCGGAACGGAATGATGGGAATCACCGAACCTCCACCTCCACCTCCGCCTCCGGAGGCCCGGCAAGCTATCATGGCAGCCACCAATGCCAATGCTCGATGATTTTGCAACTCTTGCAAGAGCGCATCAAGGGCAAGGCAATCAAGGAAATCAAGGTCAAGGCAACAACCAGCCGTGACTTTGCTACTCCTCACCAGGCCTCGCTAATCAGTCAAGTCTTTCAGCTTGTCGAGGCCACAGACGCCGACGATTGGCTTGTGGACATCTGCAAACATTTTGAATGTAGCAATGTCGACCCGAGGACTTTGTCAAGTTTGCATCGCTTCAACTCAAGGACCAAGCTGCTGAGTGGTTCCAAAGAATACAAAGATTCCAGAGGAGGTCGGGTCATTACTGGGATGAGTTCCACGAGATTTCGTGAGCTCACCACATTCAAAAGTGTTGTTGAGAGCAAGCGTGAGGAGTTCCGCAATCTCAAGCAAGGCAACATGTCTGTCTATCAATACAATATCCAGCCCAGAAACTCGCCGCTTTGCTAAGCAAGACGCCCCGATGAAAAGAGTATGATCTATCAATTCAGAGGTGGTCCGAGAGAAGATATGCAATTAGCTCTTGTGCTTTTGAGCCGTAAAAGTATGATGAATTCTACAACATGGCATCAAGCAAGAAGCTGCCCAGCTCAAATGTGAGGCTTCTAAGAAGAGAATCAGGATGCAGCTCAGTCTTCTTCTTCCTCTCAAGTGGCAGCTAAGCAGAAGTTCTACTTCCTCCTCCTCCGCTCCGCCACCTTTATCAGCCAGAAGAACTCAGTGGTCGTGGATCTTCCCACCCACCCAACCCAAAGCTATCGTAACAAGTCTAATTCTCAAGCTCCAAGGTCAAATTCTCCTTACCACCGTCCGCCTCGAGGTGACTTGCAACAAGTGTCGCAGAAGGTCACTATGCTAACAAGTGCTTCAACCAAAGGCGCTTCCGCCTCCTCCCCGTGAAATCTTCAAGCAATGCAAAGGTCAAGCATAATCCCAAGTCTGCAAAGGTGAACATGATGAATGCAGCTCAAGCAGAGGAATCTTCTGATGTGATAATGGGTAATCTCTCAGTTAATGATATTCCTGCAAAAGTCTTATTTGATACTAGTGCATCTATTTCTTTCATATCAAGACCTTTTGCATCCATGAACAATTTGCATACTGTCGATCTGCCTAAGCCGATAGCGGTTTCTCTCCGGTTTGTTCATGAATACAAAATGATGGTCTGGATGTTTCTATCAAGATGGGCGATTATAGATTTCTGCTAAACCAATGGTTCTTGTGACTCGGATATTGATCTTATTCTCGATGGATCGGCTTTCAAAGACAAAGCTCAGCTTGATTGTGCTGCTGTGAAATTCAATTGACTCACTCTTCTAATGATGTGATCATCTATGCCGCCGTGATGAAACCATTCGGTTGTTTTCTCTCAATGAGAAGGGCGAATTGATGCTATCTCTCGATTCCAAATGCTTGTGAGTACCAAGATGTCTTTCCGTAAGAGCTTCCGGTATGCCTCCTCATCGCCGCTTGAGTTCATATCGATCTTGAGCCCGCATCGAACCCGCTTGCAAGCGCCCATACAAGCTTGGACCTGATGAGCTGAAGGAATTGAAGAAGCAGCTCGATGAACAAGAGCGTCTGGGTTTGATCGATCGAGTTCATCTCCTTGGGGTTGTGGTGTTCTTTTGTCCGTAAGAAGGATGGCACGGACCGACTTTTATGCCGACACCGCCCATTGAATAAGAAGACAATCAAGAACAAGTATCCACTTCCCAACATCAATGAGCTTTTCGAGCAACTCAAAGGTGCTAAAGTGTTCTCCAAGCTTGACCTTCAGATGGATTATCATCGATTCGATTCTTGAACAAGATATTCCCAAGACAAAGATTCGTAACAAGCTTTGGTTCTTATGAATATACCGTCATGTCTTTCGCCTTGTCAATGCTCCTCCAACATTCTCTCGATGATGAACTTCATCTTCAACCCCTACACCAATGAATTTGTCTTGGTCTATCTTGATGATATTTTGGTCTTCCAAGAATAAGAAGGATCATGCCAAACATTTGCGATTGGTGCTAGACAAGCTCGTAGAGTATCAATTCTATGCTAAGTTCTCCAAATGTGAATTTTGGCTTGATGAAGTGCTTTATCTTGGTCATATCATCTCCGCCAAGGGCATCGCTATTAATCCCGAGAAGGTGTCCGCAGCTGTGAATTGGGAACCTCCTCGTATGTCAAGCAGCTCCGCAGTTTTCTTGGTCTTGCAAGCTATTGTCAAGATTCGCTGAGAACTTCTCCAAGATTGCAAAGCCTCTTTCCAACCTCCTTCAAGCATGTGAAGTATGTCCGTCTCCCGAGTGTGACGTTGCTTTCAATACTCTCAAAGAGAAACTCGTCACAGCTCCCTGCCTTGACTCCTCCCGATGAATCCAAGCCATTCAAGTTTTCTGTGATGCTTCTTCAAGGTCTCGTGCTGTGTTAATGCAAGAGAAGAGAGTTGTGGCCTATACCTCTCGCCAGCTGAAGCTCAACGAAAAGAACTACCCCACTCACGATCTTGAGTTGGCGGCAGCTTGTCCATGCATTGATAACATGGAGACATCTCTTGTTGGGAAGGAAAGTGGACATTTTCACCGATCACAAGAGTCTCAAGTATATCTTCACTCAACCCAACCTCAACCTCAGCAGACTCGATGGGTCGAAATGATTCAAGAGTACAACCCAAGTATTGAATATACTCCGGCAAGGCCAATGTCATTGCAGATGCTTTGAGCAGAAGGCTTATCGCAATGCTTAATCCTCAAGCCCTTCCAACCGGATCTCTGAAGCTTTCCGCAAGCTGAATCTTCAAGTTGTTCCTCAAGGCTTTCTTGCCAACCTCATAGTCTCTCCTACTTTGGAAGATCAGATTCGTGAGGCTCAACTCCGGATACCATGGTGAAAAGGTGAAACGTGGTATCGACAAGGGCATTTCCAAGTACAAGTGCTTCCACATTGATGACAAAGATACTTTTTCTTCGAGGACCGGATTGTGGTTCCAAAGGGTGATCTACGAAAGTCATTATGAACGAGGCACACATTCGCTTCTATCCATTCATCCCGAAGTACGAAGATGTACCATGACCTCAAGCAATATATTGGTGGACTCGAATGAAGCGAGAAATTGCTCAATTCATGAATGAGTGTGATGTCCGCAGAAGAGTGAAAGCATAACACCAAAGACCAGCTGGTCTCCTCCAACCTCTTGCTATTCCGTAATGGAAGTTTGATCATATTGAAATGGACTTCGTGACTGGTTTTCCAAAGTCCAAGCGTGGAAATGATGCTATCTTCGTTGTCATTGACAAGCTTACTAAAGTGGCTCATTTTCTTCCTATCAAAGAATCTATCACAGCAGCTCAGCTTGGCGTAGCTATACACCTCCGTGATTGTCTCCTTGCACGGCATTCCACAAGTGATCTCTTCTGCATCGGCAGCATCTTTACCTCCAAGTTTTGGGATTCTTTTCGTAAGGCCATGGGCACCAACATTCGCTTCAAAGACAGCTTTCCATCCTCAAACAAGTGGCCAAGTCGAGCGAGTTAATCAAATCCTTGAAGATATGCTCGTGGCTTGTGTCATTTCCTTCGTATGAAATGGAAGATTGTCTTCCATATGCCGAAGTTCTCCTACAACAACAGCTTCCAAGCTTAGTTCGCAAGGCCCCATTCGAAATTTCTATGGCGTAAAGTGCCGATTCTCTCAATTGGTCCGAGACAGTGAACGCCAACTTCTTGGCAATGACTTGATCACGTAAGTCAAGAAATGTGCAAAGTCATTCGTGAGAATTCAAAGCCGCGAATCGCGCCTGTAAGAGCTATTATGATGATAAGCACCGGATGTGGCTTTTGAAATCGGAGACCATGTCTACCTCCGCCTCTCCAATGAAAGGCACTCGCCGCTCGTATCAAAGGGAAGCTTGCCCTAGATACGTGGGTCCTTTCAAGATCATTGGCAAAAGAGGCGATCTCGCCTATCAACTTGAGCTTCATTCAACTTCGCGAATGTGCACGATGTGTTTCACGTGTCACAGCTTCGCAAGTGCTTCAAGACTCTCGAACGCACTATCAACTTCAAGAGATTGACCTTCAAGAAGATCTGTCTTATCATGAGCACCCCTGCTGTTATTCTTGAAGAAACCGAGGCAAGACTCGCAACAAGTCAATCAAATTCTGAAAGTGAAGTGGTCACACCATTCCACCGTGAAGCCACCGGGAGCGCGAGGATCACCTCCGCTCGAATATCCGAGTTCTTTCAGTCCTAGATCTCGGACGAGATCCTCTTGTAGTGGTGGAGTGTTGTAACACCCCGGACGTAACTTTCCATATTTGTAACTCCAACTCTTGCCATTTTCGCATTGTGATATGATATTCCTCCGTGGTTGGGTTTTTGTCTTCGCTTTGCATTTTGTCCATGTCATGCATTTCATATCATGTCATCATGTGCATCGATTTGCATAATGTGTTCGCCTCATGATTCCGAGCATTTTTCCCGCTGTCCGCTTTGCAATCCGCACTCCTATGTCCCCCGGCCCCTTTTACGCTTTTTCCGTGAGCGGTACTAAACTTTCCGAATGGACCGAGGTTTGTCAAGTGGCCTTGGTATACCACCGTCAAGTTTCGGTCATTTGAGCTCGCTTGGTACTCCAACGGTTAACCGCAGACTCAAAAAGGCCTCTTTTGTTGCAGCCCAACACCCTTCAAAACAGCCCAATAACCCATCTAAGTCACTTCCATGCTCTCCGTCGCTCGATCACGATCGTGGGCGAAAACTACACCTCATTTGGACTCTCCTAGCTCCCTCTATGCCTATTTAAGCACCCCCCATTCCAAATCCGGGTCCAAACCCTAGCCATCCTCATCCCGCCACGCCGAAAATTTCGACGACGGACACGCCGCCCACCACGCACACACACAACCAGGGCGCACACATGGCACTCCGCCATCACACACGCCTGCCCACCAGCCCCGCTGCCTCAGGCCCCTGCTGCCGCCTCCGCCAGCTGGCCTCGGCCATTCCTCCTCCGCCACTGCCTGCCTCAGGAGCACTGGCTCGGGCACAAGCCTGGCCAGCCTGCATACCACTTCAAGCCCACCACTGCCCACCGGCCACCACAGCCACGGCTTCCGCTGGGCGGCTCCTCGCCCCTCTCCCCGGCCTCCGCCAAGATTCTCCCATGAAATTGCCACGTCAGATGGATTCGATCTCAGATCCACGATCCGGTTGACTTTCCCCCTCAAAATCGCCTAAGTTTTATTTCGTAATTAATTTGTAGCATTTTCAACGATCATAACTTTGCACATGTAGTCTGCTTCATGCGGTAATATGTCAAAATGTTTGCCTCAAGAGTAGATCATTTAATCTCATTGCATCATTTTCATTTGAGCTCATCTTGATGCCCGAAATGCTGTTAGAAGAGGGCTATGTGATGTTAGTTTCGCTTTCTTAATGTAATATGCACTTTTGTCATTTTTGCCATGATTGATGTGTGCACCCTATGAATTTGAGTCCTACATGTGTTTTGTAATATGCCATGCCATCTTTCCAGGGTGTATGCCATGTATTTTTGTGATCTATGTGGTGACTAGCACAAGCATGCAAAGTAGGCTTCCCGATGTTGCTGATTTCAGCCCTGCTTTTGTCGATATTTTGATGCCATGTTAACTTGATGCTACCGAGAGATCCATGCATATTTTGAGATACTTCAGTAAGGATGTTTTGAACATATGGTTATGCTCTATCCATCCTTGCCTTTGTTTGCAATTATGGAGTGCCATAGCTTGAGTCAATCGAGCTCTACTTTTGCTATAAAATGTTTCCTGGCAGATTGTTTACATGTTATTCAATTTTGCCAAGGTTGTTGTGGTTGATCCGTGTATGCTATGATGTTGTTCTTGCCATGTATATCTTCTATGCCATGTCTTATTGACGTATGTATGCTTAGTTTATCATGTAAGGCTCTGTAGTGAGTGCTTTGAGCTTGTAAACATGCCTACTTGTTATCTGTTTTTGCCATGTCATGTTGTTGAATCTGTTAACGAAACTTGCTATTTTGACATGGGTGCTACTATATTTTCTGATCCTTTTTGGCTTATGGTCAGTAAGGGACTTTTGTTCTATGCTTTGAGTAGATTCATGCCATGCCTTGTTTTGCTATTATAAGTTCCTGTAGCATGTTGTTTTCTTGCTCTGAACATTGCTACCGATGTTGTTTTTGCCATGTCCAATTTCACAAAGTCGATATTTTTGCACTTTTGCCATGCTTGTTTGAACCTGTTATGATGTGAATTAGCCGTAGCTCAGTGTTCATCTTTTGTCAAGCATCTTGAGTAGATCACTGCCATATACTTTGTTGGTACGCTTGGGTGCAGTAGCTTAATTTCTTGTTGCTTGCTAAGTGGTATCATGTGTTAATGGCAGATTTGTGCCATTCTTGTTTTGCTTGTCATTTGCAAACCGTGCATCCGATTCCGTGATCTTTATATCGATTTCAACCAAATCATCTCATCTTTCCAGAGGCATACTTGGTTTGCTGTTGATGCCTGGTTCATCATTTCCTTCCGAGCGCCAAGATACGCATTGCATATCACATCTCGCATATCATGTCATGTTTTGCATCATGTTGCTTGTGCATTGCACCGTGATTTATTGTGGTTCCTTTGTTTGTGTTCTTGCTTTGGGTAGAGCTGGGAGACGAGTACGTGAACGAGGAACCTGTTGAGAACGCCACGAGGATCAAGCTTTCGACAACTCGAGAACATTGCGCAAGATGACCATACCTCAAATCACTTCTATCTTTGCTATGCTAGATGCTCGCTTTTTGCTATGCCTATGCTACGATGCCTATCACTTGCTTATCATGCCACCCATATTGCCATGTCAGCCCTAACCATCCTTTCCTAGCAAACCGTTGATTGGCTATGTTACCGCTTTGCTCAGCCCTCTTATAGCGCTAGTTGCAGAAGATGAAGTTTGTTCCTTGTTGAACATGGAGATGTTGTTCCTTATTGGAACATGTTTACTTGTTGGGATATCACAATATATATCTGCTATAATTAATGCATCTATATACTTGGTAAAGGGTGGAAGGCTCGGCCTTATGCCCGGTGTTTTGTTCCACTCTTGCCACCCTAGTTTCCGCCATACCGTGTTATGTTCCTTGATTTCGCTCCTTACACGGTTGGGTGATTTATGGGACCCCTTGACAGTTCGCTTGAATAAGACTCTCCAAAGAAGGCCCAACTTTGGTTTTACCATTTGCCACCTAAGTTTTTTTCCCCGGTTTTCGCGAGCCCGAGGGTCATCTTATTTTAAACCCCTGCACCAAAGCTCTTCGAAAGTGCTGGCCCAACTGGCGATGTCCGCGCCCGGCAATCCAGGTCTATGCCAACCCGACGCCTTGCCCATCCGTGTGCCCCGAGAACGAGATATGTGCAGCTCCTATCGGGATTTGTCGGCACATTCGGGTGGCTTTGCTGGTCTTGTTTAATTGCTGTCGAAATGTCTTGTAGTCCGGGATTCCGAGATTGATCGGTCTTCCCAGAGAAGGAATATCCTTCGCTGACCGTGAGAGCTTATAATGGGTTGTTGGGACACCCCGCAGGTATTATCTTTCAAAGCCGTGCCCGCATGTTATGAGGCGATGGGAATTTGTTAATGTCCGTTGTAGAAAACCCAAGTTGACCTTAATTAAAATACACATCAACCGCTGTGTAACTGATGGTCTCTTCTCGGCGGAGTCCGGGAAGTGAACACGGTGTTGGAGTTATGTTTGACGAAGTAGTTCAGATCACTTCTTGATCGCTACTAGCTTCACGTCTGCGTTTTGCTTCTCTTCTCCTCTCTTTTGCGTAATGTAGCCACCATATATGCTAGTCGCTGTCTGCAGCTCCACCTTACAACTCTGTCCTTCCTATAAGCTTAAATAGTCTTGATCTCGCTGGTGTGAGATTGCCGAGTCCCCGTGACTCACAGATTCTACCAAAACAGTTGCAAAGCCGACGATGCCAAGGCAGTGACGAACCGAGCTCAAGTGGAGTTCGACGAGGAACGTGGTCGTTATTATGTGTCTTTTCCCCGATGATCAGTAGTGGAGCCCAGCTTGGGACGATCGAGGATCTGTAGCATTTGGGGTATCTTCTTTATTTTGGTTCCGTAGTCGGACCTTGAGTGTAATCTGAATGATGGATGTTTATTTATGTATTGTGTGAAGTGGCTAATCGTAAGCCAACTATGTATATCTTTCCTTATGTATTACATGGGTTGTGTGAATATTACCTCACTTATGCACATTGCTTTCAATGCGGTTATGCTCTAAGTCGTGCTTCGACACGGGAGATATAGCCGCATCGAGGGCGCTATAGAGCCCTAGGAGTTCGGGGCAAATTCCCGATTGTCAAATCGATATAGCCTCGCGAGCCAAAAGAAGGTGAGAATGACAAAGGCATCCGGATTAACTTTGATCCTTGGATGTCTCAATTACTTACATGCGCGATGTGGTTCAAGCCTTCAAAGTTGATAGGTAATTGGGTTGTTGCATCGAAGGGTGGAGTACCGTGTTCCTGATCAATCGGTCGTGAAGCGGGCTACAAATTATGATGGTGTTGGATCATCTCTTCAATGAATTTGTTGTCTTTGCTATCGGTTCGATGGGTAGTTTTTCTTTAGTTATGCATATTCCTTGTCATTTGGTCATCCTCGCTCATGTCACTCTTACTATGTAATAGTTGCTTCATAGAATGTCATTCTCGCCTGGATCACGAGAGTATGAGCGCCGCAGATGGGTGCTGCTTTTGTGGTCTAGAAAGACTTCTTATGAACTATCATGTCTTGTTGTTTATGTCAAGATTAGTCACTAGTCACCGCTTGAATGTTGTATATATCGTTGTTTTGAATCGTTTATTGTCTCGAACCACCGTGGGCTAAATGAGGGCATCACCATTCTCCAAAGGTTCAGTATATCTCCTTTTTCAAGTTATATAATTTGAGCTCAGTGTCTTTGATGATGTACACTTGTTTAGGCCAATGAGGTGTCGTTGAATATGGGCCAAGTAGTAACGCAATGCCAAACAGTCAATTATGACTCTCAGTGCCGAGCCTCAAAAGATCCTGAAAAAAAGGCCGGCTCTCCAAAAAGAAAGAATAAGGACCTTAGGCCGACATGTGGGTGCCATCTGTGTTTTCGCAGGCTATGCCACGAGCATATTGGCGCACACGAAATTCATGCTACCTTATCATCCCCAGCCTCCCGCCTCACCCCC
>JAHIAM010006290.1:0-43762 GCA_021605205.1 Aegilops longissima | reverse complement strand
TATCAATAACAATGTCTTTTGTTAGCATACATTTCAGTTGTCTCTTTGTCATATGTAACTCGAGTGAGAACACCTTCCATAGCTGTTGAAGTTCCTCCACAAGAGGCTCCATGAACAAATCAAAATCCTTTCCGTGACTTTTTGACCGGGATGAGCAAGGCCATCATGTAGTTTGATTCTTTGGTGCGTACATTTCGAGGCATGTTGTAAGGATAATAAGCACCGCCACATGCTATATGTGGCGCCGTGGCCAAATGGGTTAAATCCATCCAAGCTGCCAAGTCTAATGTTTCTGGTCAACAAAGAAACTCTTTGTGTTTATCATTGAAGCTTTTCCACTCACTACCATGAGATGGATGGCTCTACATTCTGGTCTCTCAGACTTCGGTTCCTAGAATGCCACAAGACATCCTCTCTTGTTTCAAAGATCATGAAACAACCTATGCAATCTTGGTGTAATTGGAAAATTTTCGTAACATTATGAGGAACCCTCTTCACAAAGATCGCCATCTTTCCATCTTTATGATTTGCATTTCGAGCATTCACTTGTTGGCATAATCCTTCCTGAATGTAACACAATTATTCTTACAAACATGGATCATATCATATCCAATTCCAACCGCATTAAGGAAATTCTTCATTTTATCAGAGGTGTGTGGCAGCTCGACGATCCGGGAAAGATTTGCGTAAAGCAGCCAACATCGCATCGAATGATTTGTTGGTCATCCGCCGATGTCTTCACCAAGAAAGGTGACCATAGCTGAGAATACCGACAGCTTATTTCGGGTGACAAAGAACGCTTGCATTGTTCCAACATGCGGCCTACCATTTTCTTCTTCCGCAGTGAAAGTTCACGAATGCACGAGCATTTCATAGCATTGTTTCAATGTTGGTCAAACTCATCGCCCGCCACCACCACCTCCTCCTCCTCTTCCACCGAGCATCGTGCATCAAGATGGTGATCCGCTGCTTCCACGTAGTCAATAACATTGACGCTCACAGCTTCACCATGATGAACCCACCTAGTATATGTGACCGACATCCCATACAAGTGTAGATGATTTTGCATAGTTGATCGGGTCTTGTAACTGAATTCATACAACTGCTACACGGGCAGAAGCACATCTGATTTCGACCACCGACTCAGCTCTAATAAAGTTCATGAAGTTTTCAACCCCTCGACATATGCAAAGGAGAATCTTCGAAGAGTTATCCAAGTCATGTCCATCTCTAGACATACAAATTAGTTCTTATACTAGATATTATAGGAAAACATATATGCTTTTTATGAAGTCCAAAAAAATACCTAGGTCAATGTCTAAAGCTATGGCAAGATATTTGACGAGCAGATCTAAGTAACGAATATATGTAAAGCTAATTCAGCAAATGATTTGAGTGCTAAATTATGGCAGGTGTTTCAAGAATCAATGAGGCGAGCACACAGCCATCAAACTATCAAGGCCATCGCAACAACAAAGATCGAGTATAAAATGGTGTAGAGCTATTTCACCTAACAGATTGGCTACTAGACCATGGCAATCTACGCCACAATAAATATATGGCAGGATATTTTAGCAACAAATCGGCCTTGGCATGCCATCTCAGCTAAGAAGATTGAGTGCGTACAGGTAAGGAAGCTTCTAAGGCAGGCATATTGACAAGAAACTACTTCGCAAATAGTGAGATTAACAACGCCTATCACCACATTCAGCGCCACACCGACATGAACGGGCCTCGCCTAGAATGCGCTATCGGGAGAAGTTGACCACCGTATGCTCACACTAACGCCGCCACGGTGGCGGCCGACCGCTGGCGCCCACAAGAACGAAGCGAGATGGCAGCCGGCTAGAGGACGCAGTCACAAGAGCGCATCGGGAGCGAGAGGATCGCCAGGCCCTCGACGAATCAAGGGCGCCGACGACGGATGGCGGGAGGGTGGCTTGGCGAGCGAATGGAGTGGAGGGGGACGGGGAGGGGGTTTGGGGAATATTTTCAAGGGCGGTTGAATCAATTTGGGGGAATTTTTGTGGGAGGCGGAGGATTTTCGCGTGGGGGTGGAGTTTGGCGATGGTCGGTTTCTCCAAGTGCACCCACGTGTCGCTGAAGAGGCAAACCGGCTGCCCGCTTATGTGAGCCGTGTGCAGGACTGTAAGGGTGCAATGGCACCGCGACAGGAGTGTTGTGAGGTACCGCTTTTTCCTTTTAAACTAGGTGCTCGCCTAAAAATGTTGCTTCGCGATCCATCGATACTACTACTAGTAATCCGTAATCCTAATAAACGGCACGGGCCGGTCTTTTCCCCGCCGATATGCGGGAGGTTCTTAGTTGGTTTTTTAGATTTGTCTCGTTCAATAAAAAGCAGAGTTGGTGATGATGGTGTGCCTGCATCCTGCAATATAGGCCGTCCGATCTATATCTAACGGATAGGAAGGAAACTATGACAATTTACCGCACTTTCCACATTTGCGATAAGGCTTTCCCTCGCTCATCCTTTTCTCCCACAAGATCTTGATCTTTCGCAACACACGGCATCTTGCTTGTACTCCTACAATATTTATATTATTGTGAAAGTTCATATACACCGCCGAGATTAATGCAAACACGGCAGATTTTCATTACATTTCAACTTTTATAGGACAGAAAATAAAGAAACCCGACCCTAAACCTATTCTACGGCGGCACGACGCCCATGCACGAGGGCGGGTTCAAGACCCGTGAAGTGAAGGTGCTGCTTCTCCGACGAGGAAGATTAGAACACGGATACGGACCGCCGTGGCACACCATGCCCTCGCCGCCTCCCATGCCCTACTCATCTCTGAGGAGTCCCCGACTCGGCGGTGCCGCCATTGACGGCGGAAGTAGGACGCGTGGCTGACGGTGCTTCTGCTGCTCGGGCCGCCAGCGGGTTCACTGCCAGCGGTCGCTTGCCCGTCTCACGCCGCTATTAAGGCCGCGAGAGGCGACTTGAGCGAGGGCGGCGACTCGAGCTTCATCCTCAAGACAAGCTTTCCGCAGAGCGCCAGACGGCGGTCATGGCGGATGTGGTGCCGTAGGAGGACGGCGCGCTATGGTGTGTAGGTTAGCTGGCGTTGCCGCTTTAAGTAGCGATTCCGTGAGGCTAAGCGTCCGGTGCGCTATTAAGTCGCCGGAGTTGGTTCCTCGGCACCGAGCCTCTAAACGATTTACATACGAACGGACGGCATGAATGCGGCAGCTGGCGCCGGCTGGAACGCACCGCGACGGCGCGAGGGACGAGGGCTTTGGTGTGCCAGGATAGTCACCGCGGTCGTGGCAACGCTGGAGATGCCTTTGCTCAAATGCGATCCCCGCATGTCATTGAAAAGCAAGACGACCCAGCATGGTCTCAGGTCCAGAGGATGCAGTGGTCGCTTACACCACTCCGCTGGACGCGCGCGCGCCTGCGCATCCTCGACGAGCCGGTGTTGGGGTGTGTTTGGATTGTGGCCAAAGTGCACCTTACCAAAATTTTGGTCATGACCCAAAGATTGGACTTTGTTTGATGGTTGCCATTTCTTTGGCATGCCAATGAACTCTAGCCAACTCTAGTTCATTTTTCTTGCCAATGTTGGCCAAATCATGGGCAACCAATACCTCAACCAAAATTTTGGCTACCCAATGCTTTGATGGGGCAACCTTGGGCACAAACCAAACATACCGCTGGTCGTACAAAGCACTAACGCCACCCCTCGCACATCGAAACCGACCGTGTCTATCGATGATATGAGGTGTCGCCATCCTGTCGGGCGTGTCCGAGGCGTGCTGGAGTTGCGCTCGTTGTTGGCCCCAACGACCCACATGAACGGTTGTTCGGAGTAGAGGAGGTCGGGCCAGCTCCTCCATTGGACTAGTCTGCGCTTATGTCGGTTTCCCTGTTTTCCCGCCATATTTGAGCCGCTCATGTTCGCTTTCAGCATTAGGCCTTTCACTATGTAGGCCAAGCGAGACAACTTATTGTTTATTTGAGCCATTCAGTGTAATCATGTGGCGCTTGCTTATTTCTCATTCCTCTCCAACCCTCTTCTCCATCGATCATGTCCCTCCATCGAGTCCATCCTCCCGCATGCCTCATTTGAACATTCCGCCGAGTATCAATCGTGATGTACCCACCCTAGTCCTCTTTCAATAGATCCCGGACCTTCGAGATGAAATCGAGAGGAACGAGTGGGGCACGTGATACCTAAGGCGGATTCAAAATTTTGAACCGTGATCATAGAATCCGCAAATCATATATAAAGGGTATTCAATGTACATTTCTGTTTTGAACGCATAATATACTCCCTCCTATCCTTTCTACTTTACATACTTTGATAGGAGTATAAGTTTTATGTGTAGTCAAAGTATCTCTACTATGATGAAAAAGGTATCAACATTCAACAACGCCCAATCAATATTGTTAGATTCAGACGCATTCTAGATTTGTACTCTAGATGGTTTCCAATTTGACTATTGACAAGATTAATAGTACCTTTCACATAGGTGAGTAAGTCATCTTAGGCTGTGCAATCGTGACCAAGGAGGAGGGAAAACGAGATACATTAATGTTTATTTGCTAATTAATAGTATTGCATGCAATGAACTAACCACGATGTCATGTTTGATAGTCTCAGTGTCATTAAAAGCATGCACACCCTCTCTTATTGGTTCATATGTCAAGAAACAAGAAATGAGGTAGAAGTTAATGCACGCTACTACGTGTTTTGGGATTATTTGGTTTTCGAAGATGACTTACACACCTAGACGGAGGGAGTACATGAGATGAATATTGTGAAAATTATATCATTGGAAACCCTTCACATAAAAATTTACCATATGCTTTGTAAGTTATGCCATATTTATTACTCTAACATTTGGTTGTTAAAAAACGATTAGACCCTGATGCTTTGTTAAGTTGCATGTCATATTTATTACTCTTAACATTTGTTGGTTGTATGTCATATCCCTCCGTCAAATGCCCTTTGTAGAGATTTACTATGAACCACATAGGATGTATATAGATGCATTTTAAGTATAGATTCATTCATTTTGTTGATGTAGTCCACCTAGTGGAATTCTACAAAGACTTATATTTAGGAACGGAGGGAGTATTATTACCTAACATTTGGTCAAAGTAGTATAGTGGAAGTGGATCCTCCGACATAGGTATCCCGCCTTACCCTCCCTTTACTTATCAAGGACCCCATGCTTGCTAGGCCCCGCATGTCGTTTCAATGGGTTCGCCACGCCGGGGATCTCATCCGTAGTATACTCCCTCTTTTTTTACTCCGCAAAAACGGAGGGAGGGTTATAAAAATGACGCCGGGGGCAATGCTACGAATAATGTTGGTTTTACGAAGTGCAACATGGATAATTAGTATTGGAGAAAGGAGGCCCCCCCCGGGACGCCGGTTTGCTCTCAACCACGGTCCCACAAGCAAGCGAAACGAAGAGGCATCGCCCATTGGTGAGCAACGGGAGGGCCAAAGGGCCGAGGCAACGCAACGCGAAAGAGCGATGTATACAAAACCGATTGACCGGCCATCGGAACTACTATTCACACCTAACCTTTCCGCCGCCCGCCCCAACGCCTAAAACCACACCAAATTCCAGCCCATTCCCCACCTTTCGATCCCCAGCCCGATCAAGCGCCCCTAGTTCCCGGAAGCCATGGGCCGCAAGATCACTTACTACAAGATGTCGACGCCGAGCGCCGCCAGATCGCCGGCGGTGATCCGCCACATACCCCTCCTAAGCTCGCTTTGGGGCGGCCAATCCCAGTTCTTCGGAGCCAAGCACGAGGAGGAGGAAGCCATCCAATGTTCATCGGAGGTCGCAGGGAAAGCCCCGATGGTATGAGACGATGGACGCCGATTCGGCGGGGCCCCCGTCCCCATGGTGCAAAGGGACCAGCGGTTCAACATGGCGATACTAAAGGAGGACCGGAGGCGAGGCTCAACTCGACGCGAGCGTGCCGCGCCATCGAGGCTCACCCAGCGGAACCGGATGTCGGGATGTGAACCTTGCACGGAGGCTCAACTTGAGGCGGAGCGCGGATGCGCCATCGAGGCCTCCCCGCAGCGGAACCGAACGCCCCAGACATGAACCGCGGGCAGAGGCTCGATTGACGCAGAAGGCTGGATGCCGCTCTCATCGACGCCTCGCAGCGGAACCGAAGTCCTGACTTGAACCGGCGGCGGAGGCTCGACTCGACGCTGAGCGCCTGGATGCCGCCATCGAGGCCTCCCGCAGCGGAACCGGACGCCTCGACTTGAACTGGCTGTGCTCTCGTCTGCAGTAGAGCACCAGACGCCCGCTTGAACGAGTAGCCGAGGCCGAGGACAACCACGGTGCGAGACACACGCCAGCGATACTGGTTCAAGGCCGTGGAGCCAAAGACGACGAGGCCGCTCTTTCCGCGAAGCAAGGATAGTTTTTCTTATGTTGTTGTTTTATGGATCTTTGCTGTAAAACATACTATTTGTTATGCAAGTCACCCGACTTGGGTCAGATACCATTTCAGGCGGTTGGATGAATATCCACGCCTCCTAACCCTTCTTTCGCTCTTCCTCACCTCTTCTTCTTCCCCAACAGACCATTGCACGGGTCGACGGATACTCCCCAACATGCGGTTGGATAAACATACTTATGAACGAAAATTATGTCGATAGGATGGCTGAGTTTGGTTTGTTCACATGCGACAACACGCGGTTGAGGGTGCGCTCCCTTGGTTGGGTTTATGGCTTGCGTGATGACTGCAGAGGGTGCGATCATGCAAGGCAGGAGCGACTGTGGAGGTAAGCGGTGCGAAACGGTGACAGCTGCGGCAAGTGTACCTCCTTCTCATTTTGAAAACATTAGGCAAGCTTGCAAAAATGTGGGCTAAGTTTGGCAATGCAAGGCCTAGACCCAAATAGATAAGTACGACGCATTTAGGAGTACTAGTGTTAAAAAGAGGCGGGTTTTCCTTCGGGATTTAATTGATAAACTCGCTTCACGGTCAATTAATGCGTATTTTCTTCGAAGACCAAAGAGCTAACCATCTCACTCATCATCGCTGATTAATGCAGCGCCATGCAAACGAACCTTCTCACCGCATGCATGCAGGGATATTAATGTCCTTGGTTGCTAATCCCATCAATTTTGCCTCGATTAGTGTTAGTGTCCTTGCAAATTGTAATTTTGATATATCGGCCTTGTGTACAAAAAAATGGAGGTAGTAACTATATTTGAATTCCTTGCCCATTGCGTGACGCCGATTTTTTTTTGTGGTTTGGTGGAAGTGCTCGACGGAGAACGCCATTGAGGGAGACCACGGTTAGTCGCTCGTGTCACCGCAAGCCGAGACAACCGCTATTTGCATCCAGAAGTCCTTTACTAGTACTACTACTAGGAGTACTAGTGCGGTGAGATGGTCAAGAAGACGATGGAGAAGCGAGTCGTCAAGAGTGAAATGATAGTTGCTTTGTCTGCTTTTTGATTTGACCTCACCGCTTTGTGATTTGTGATAGAAGGGATAGGGAGTAGACTATGTGCTCTATACTATACACATGCGCCCAAGCATGGGAGAAAGAGGAGAGACGTTGCATTTTTCTATTCCTTCAATCAATCAATCGTGGAGCTTTGTTCCATCTTTTTGGCTTTGGCAACACCGCCCACAATGGTTCCCACGATGCCAAAAGCTATTTTCACATTTGGCTACACATTGTGGATGCCCTTAACGCACTCACTTGGTTTTGCTCCTTGTGCTATCTATACAAATCTCAATTATATTGATCTAAAAATTATAGAATCAAAGATTAGTAAAAGGAGGTGATTTTGCCGCTGGATGGGGGGAGGTTTCTTATTTTGAGGACGTTGTCCCGGGGTTTGCTAACATGCGGTCCCACGTGTCGTTGCTTTACTGCTTGATCCGCTGGCCCCACATGAGGCGTAACAACGGTAGAAGCAACACGTGGTTAAGTTGAAGAAGATGAGGGAGAAGCGGATTCAGAACGAGTGAAATGATGGTTGCTTCGCCCTCCAACTTATTTTTTAGCATTATTACTTTGTCCCTCCAACTTAATCGGGAAAGGTGCAGCTTTGTGATTTGACGCCTCATTGCTCATTACTAGCCGGCGCCATGACTGGGTGTTCACCCCGCGCTCGCACCGTATTCCGTATGGCACGGACCGGTAGCTTGATGTCCCACATGTCGCGAACGGACTAGAAGATTTATGAAAGCGAAGCGCCCACTCTTACGACGGAGGAGTAGATTACAGACGGCCCAAAGAACTGTCACTTGTACAGATAGTACTATAGTTTTGCTGTTTACGATCCATCGATACAAACCCGATTAAAAGAAAGGGCGGATTTTTCCGCGGTAGATGATAACGCATACATTTCAAAGGCAATTTTAATGTATGCAAACTGAATAATTATAAGTAACAATATGATATCTAGTAAAACTAAAACACATATGATTTATTGTGTTAGAGTGTAGTAGTAGTGTGTATTGCATAGTTGTTAGATGTAACATGCGAGAACGTGTAGAGATGTAGTTTTGAGGGCCTACAGAGAGAAAAGCGAATACGGTCACCGAATTCAAATGTGATTACGGTCACTATATAGCTTTGTAACGTGAGGAGTAGGGATTGCCATGCAACGGATGCACTAGAGCTATAAATGTATGGAAGCTCAACAAAGAAACTAAGTGGTGTATCCAACTTGGTTGCTCACGAAGACCTAGGGCATTTGAGGAAGCCCATTGTTGGAATATACAAGCCAAGCTCTATAAAGAAAAATTCCCATAGTATGAAAGTGACAAAACAAGAGACTCTATCATAAAGATCATGGTGCTACTTTGAAGCACAAGTATGGAGATAATAGAATTGCCCTTATTTTATTTTATTTTTTATTTTGGGCCTTCCTTTTTTTCTTTTGGCCTTTCTCTTTTTTTGGGACAATGCTCTATGAATGATGATCATCACACTTCTATTTATTTACAACTCAATGATTACAACTCGATACTAGAACAAATTTTGACTTATATGAATGTTCCGGGGTAAATCTGGATGGCAATGAATCAAGAGTGACATGTATGAAATAATATGCATGGTGGCTTTTCCACAAATACGATGTCAACTACATGATCATGCAAGGCAATATGACAATGATGAACGGTCATGATAAACGGAACGGTGGAAAGTTGCATGGCAATATATCTCGGAATGGCTAGGGAAATGCCATAGGTAGGTAGGTACTGTTTTGAGGAAGATATAAGGAGGTTTATGTGATAGAGCCGATCACGGGTTTGATGCACCGAAGTTTGCACCAACTCTCAAGGTGAGAAAGGGCAATGCACTGCAATCAAGAGGCTAGCAATGATGGAAGGTTGAGAGGCGATAATCCATGGACTCAACATTAGTCATAAAGAACTCACATACTTATTGCAAAAATGTACAAGTCATCAAAACCAAGCACTACGCAGATGCTCCTAGGGGATAGATTGGGAAAAAGGCCATCGTCATTCCCCAATCGCCACTCATAAGGAGGACAATCAAAGAACACCTCATGTTTCAAATTTGTTACATAAAGTTTACTACACGCATGCTACGGATTTGCAAACTTCAACACAAGTATTTCAAATTCACAACTACTCAACTAGCACAACTTTAATATCACTACCCATATCTCAAAAACAATCAATCACATCAAATTTCTTAGTATTCAACACACTCATAAGAAAGTTTCTACTAATCTTGAATACTCATATATTAGAACTAATTTCACAATTAAAGCAAATTACCATGCTGTTTTTGTAGGACTTCAAAATAATATAAGTGAAGCATGAGAGAACAAAATTTTCTATAAAACAAATCCACCAATGCGGTTTCAAAAGATGTAAGTGAAGCACTAGAGCAAAAACTATATAGCTCAAAAGATATAAGTGAAGCACATAGAGTATTCTATAAATTCTGAATCATGTGTGTCTCTCTCAAAGTGTGTGGACAGCAAGGATGATTGTGGTAAACTAAAAATCAAATACCCAAATCATACAAGATGCTCCAAGCAAAACACATATCATGTGGTGAATAAAAATATAGCTCCAAGTAAAGTTACCATGGATCTAAGATTTAAAGAGGGATGCTCTTCCGGGCATCCCCAAGATTTGGCTTTTTGCGTCCTTAGATTATGTTAGTGCCATGGGAATCCCCAATCTTAGGCTCTTCCCACTCCTTGTTCCATAATCCATCAAATCTTTTACCCAAAACTTGAAAACTTCACAACACAAAACTCAACAGTAAAATCTCATGAGCTCCATTAGCTAAAGAAAACAAAACACCACTTCAAGGTACTGTATTGAACTCATTATTTATTTATATTGGTGTTAAAACTCACTGTATTCCAACTTCTCCATGGTTTGTAAACTATTTTACTAGCCATAGATTCATCAAAATAAGCAAACAACATACTTAAAAAACAGAATCTGTCATTAATGTAACAGTTTGTAGTAATCAGAATTAACGCAAACTCTGAACACAAAAAATTCTACCAAAATAGGACGACCTAGACAATTTGTTTATTGATCTACTGCAATTGGAATCAGTATTTTATCACGTCCCCGGTGATTTAACAATTGATTTCGTGAATGAAAGTTTCGGGAATTTTCAGCAAGATCAAATAACTATCATCCAAGAAGATCCTAGAGGTTTAACTTGGCGTAAACACTAATTAAAACATAAAACAAATCTAACCAGAGGTTGATCAAATATTTATTCCTAAACAGAAGCAAAAAGCAAAAAAAAAATAAAATAAGATTGGGTTGCCTCCCCAACAAGCGCATCGCTTAACTACCTAGCTAGGCATAAAAACAAGGATAGATCTAAGTATTGCCATAATAATAGGATAGATCAGGAAAACTCATTTTATATTCTCTAGGTTCAGCAGCAAAGTTTTTGAGGCAAGAAAAGTAATCAAAAGGGCTAAATTTAATGGGACCAAGCCCCAAGATCAATTTTGGGAGGTATAGGTGATGAATATGTACCTAGGTAGGGTTATAGCCCCACCTAGACACCCTCCCCAAGGACATCACCCAAAGTCAAGCATTCAAGGGTACCATCATCCACTCGACCAAAAAATTCCACTGGAAGAATCACTATCACTTAACGTAATGTAAACCACTCAACGTAAGATCTAAAGTCACTCACACTGAACGCCATGCTACTCATAGACTTAATGATCATTTATAGCACTTATTACGGACGCTATTCGTAACGCCCTTCTTTATGTATATTGAACCCTATGTGACTGGAATGGCCGTCCCGCGATTCTATATAAGACACCCTCCTTCGATAGGGTTTGCACCCCCTCAAACACACACACGCATAATTCAACACCGGGCACCGAGACGTAGGGCTATTACTTCCTCCGAAGGGCCCAACTCAGAAACTCGTGGTGTACAACTTCATAGCTAGGATCTGCCCCTCATACCTACCCCCATCTCTAACGCCGCCTTAGATCCACGATGGGCTGGCGCCCACTGTGGGCAGGTGTCTTAGCGACTTGTTGGTGAAGTTGCGATTTTTTATTCCCATCATCATGGTTTCGGGCGGTTGATTGGTCGAGGGCCGTGGAGATCCGCCTCGCACGCTGCCTTCATCCTCGACCACTCGCCTGGCTCCAAGAGGCTCCACTGACATCGAGGCGCCTCGTCGCTGGGCGACGACTTTCGCCATGCTGCAAGGCGCCTTCTTTGGCAGCCGACACAAGATCGGTCGGCTCCTCGTATGCCCTCGCCCTCGCTGTTCGCCGACGCAGTTGCCCGTCGGTCGCGCTCCAGCGGTGGTGAGGCACGCAGGGCCTGCCACGGCCACCCCACAAGTCGCGTAATCGAGCCCGACAAAATCTCTCACGGCCTGCTCGACCGGTCCATGGAGACCGTGATCCGATTACACAGCAGAACCCGCCGTGGAAGTTTCGATGGTTAATGGACCACGAGTCCTCCTGGCTTCTCAGCGACGACGTGGTGATGGCGATGGCCATCCGCGGCCACGTGAGTACCACCAGCCTCTTTCTTCGCAATGAGGGAAGAGTTCCGCCGCAATATGGATGCACTTCTGCACTTATCATGGAGAAACCCCGAGGCCCAAGTTTTGAGGAGGTGCCTGGCCAATGGCTAGCGCACTGATCGAGAACCTCCAAAGACGACTCGACGAAAGCGTGTTTCAGCAGCATTCTCGAGTCCAATGACGACAGCTTTTTCCGCCTCCAACTCTAGGTATACCGAACTCCCATTTAGAACTCACAGCCGCAGCCCAATAGTAGAGTCGATTCAGCCTTCCCAATCGAAGCTAGCAGAGGTTTGATGCAGATCCGGCTTACTCGGGCAGCGGAGAGCAGAATACAACAAGATCTCAGCTATGAACAGGATTCATAGCAGATCCGTGATGGCGCATAGCTCACGGCTCACAGCCCAAGATCGCCTTCGCATGAGGAACGTGGAAACCGGTAGATCAAGACAGAAAACGTGAGTGGTATGATCACCGACTCGACCACGATGACCTCGCTGGTGCCCACGCCCCCGAGGAGTGGGTCACAAAGGCGGCAAAGACGACAGAGGCCCTCACATTGGCGGGCGAAGAATTCCCCGCCACCCTGTAGAGCTGGGCTTTGATGTGAGATCTATTCTCGCTCAAGGTCTGTTGATAGGAACAGGCACACAGAGAAGGTCATGACAGAGATTATCCGACCGCAGCAGAGTGCATGTTTGTGTCCGTAGTGTTTCAGCAGTTCCATCTGGCTGCAGTGATTCCTCCCAACTTCAAAGTTGGCGATCGAGTCAAGAAGTTCATCGGGTGAGTCCAAGCTCCGACACTTGGCTTGAGGACTATCGAGTGGCTGTATAGATCGGTGGTGGCAATGATGAAGTGGCCATGAAGCACCTCCTTGATGTTGGAAGGCTCGCCCAAGCATGGTGGAACTGCTAGCACCGGCAGCATATATAGTTGGGAGGAATCGAGTATTTGTTAGAACTTTGAAGGTACATGCAAACCACAGCAGGGCTGGATACAGTCCTCGCAAAAACCTAATGAGACCTTGAGAGATTATATCCAGAGATGGATCACATTGCACCATACAAAGGAGAATGTTGATCACCAAGCAGTTTGTGCCTTCAAGGAGGGTGTTAAGTATCGAGAGTTGAATCTGAATTGGTCGACAGGAATATGTCCCGACTTGATGATGGAGATTGCCACCAAGTACGCTTAATGGTGAAGAGGAAGACCGACTGAGTGGCAAACACAAAACAGTCGCGCCCAAGAAACCAGAGGAGGGAATTGCAATGAACAGAACGAAGGCCGAACCACAGCTGCTCCCCGTGAAGGATTAGTTGTGGCTCAAGGGTAGTTCAAGGAAGCCCAAAGGGGCCGGAACCCCAAGAAAGTGAAAGATCAAGATGGAAATGATGTGTTGGATTTACCATGCCACATTCACACCAAAAAGATGAAGAGGGTAATCTCATTTACCCTAAACACACCACTCAGATGTTGTCGGCTCCTAATCCAAAGTAGCCCGAGAGAAACAAACCCAAGGAGAAGGAAAAGGAGCCTGGACAAGGGTGAGGATAGGGAAGAAGATGATGATGGTTTTCCCATTGTCAATTCCACTGATGATTTTTATGTTGAAAGCAAAGGTTCTAAAGTTATCAACAGAGAGGTGAACATGGTTGCTCCTCAACGCCAAGTTATTTGAAGTGGTCCTGATCGCCATCACATTCAATCAGTCACCATCCAGCCAGATAGCCACCCCGAGGCAAGCTACCGGTGGTCCACCTCAGCTTGTTGAAGGCACTCAATCGACTAAAGTGCGATGGATGGTGGTAGTGGCCTCAATATCATGTATGCCGAGACCTTGAAGGGAATGGGCATTCCAATGTCCAAGCTTAGTAAAGAAATATGAGTTTCCATGGCGCTATACCCGCAAAAGGCTGAATCACTCGCCGATCGCCTTGATGTGGTTTTTTGGTGATTCCAAGAATTACCAAAGAAAAGTTGACATTTGAAGTAGTGGATTTCAGAGTGCTTATCATGCTATTCGGTAGGCCTGCTCACGCACGCTTCATGGCTCGACCATGTTATGTGTAATCAAGTTGAAAATGCTCGTCCCAGAGGAGTGATCACTATCATAGGCAATCGGCGTATGCGTAAGAGTGCTCCGTAGGGCTCAAAATCGCCGATGCACAAATGGCGGCAATAAATGCAAGAATACCGAAGAACGGATCCGAAAGTGATTTGTTGCGCCCAAGAAGCTCACACGGTTGTGCATTTCACCGTCCGTGAAACCAAGCCAATTCATATTCACCGACCAACTGTCTAGGCTCCTACTCATATTTCAACTTCACCGATGTAAAATAGGAAGAAGGGCCATCCAGCCTCCGTGAGAATCGACATCTTTGCATGGAAGTTTTCGACATGCCGGGTGTACCTGGGACTGGCTGAGCATCGCTTGTGAGTCTACATGAAAGTAAAACCTACCAAGGAACATCTTCGACGGTCCGCCATACGTAAGAGAAAAGCAATTGGTGAGGAAATGGCTGCCCCTCGCAGCTGAGTTCATCCGCGAGATTTACAAATCCGAGTGGCTCGCAAATGTTGTCATGGTCCCCAAGAAGGATGAATCACTTGCATGTGCATTGACTTCAAGCATATCAATCAGCATGTCCTAAAGATCATTTTCCTCTCCCCGATCGACCAAATCGCCGACTCGACCGGGAATGTGAGCGATTGTCTTTCTGGACGCTTATTCCGTATCATCGATCCGACCGTATGGACCCGATGAGATAAAAACGGCTTTCATCACTCCATTCGATGCTTCGTTATGTCACCATGACATTCGCCTGAAGAACACCGGAGCCACATTCATGAAGATGATTCGGCGTTCGCCACTCAAATCATTTAATGTGGAAGCATACATGGATGACATTGTGGTCAAGTCAATGTAAGGGTTCACCCGCTGGCTGACCTTGATGAAACCTTTGCCAACCTCAAGGTATGATATCGCTTAATCCATCAAAGTGCACATTCGAGTTCCTAGCGAAATTTCGGCTTCCTCGCTTCCGAACGAGGATCGACGCTAACCCAGAAAGTTGGTGCTATACTCCGGATGAAATGCCATGTGCGGTACATGATGTCCGAAGCTTACCGTTGTTTGGCCGCCTTGAGTCAATTAATATCTCGCCTCGGTGAAAAGGCATTGCCTCTTACCGATCGATGAAGAAGTCTGACAAGTTCGAGGCGATGAAGATGACGCAGCTTGCGAGAGCTCAAAGCTCGCTTACACCCTCACGGTCCTTACCGCTTCAATCAGCAAAGATCCTTTACTGCTTTATATTGCAGCCACATGACAAGTTGTCGCAAGACTCATGGTCGAAGCGGAAGAAGAAGGAAAGCCTATAAAGTTCAGCTACCAAAGATACTATATGTTTCAAGTTCGACTCCATCCAAGCAAAGATATCCACATTATCAAGCTTGTTTATGGAATTTATATGACCATAAGAAGGTTGCTCGCTATTTCTCCGATCAACCCATTGCGCTGCCGACGCACCATTGTCGAGATCCTGAATAACAGAGTGCAACCGGTCGAAAGGGCAAAGTGGGCGATTGAACCTTCCTTTGGATATCAAGTTTGAGGCAAAGAAAGCTATCAAGTCCCAAGCAATAGCAGATTTCACGAGTGGATCGAATAATAACTTCCACTCAGATTCACTCGGGGCATTGGACCATGTTCTTTGATGGATCCAAGATGTTGAATGGTTCCGGTTGGGGTGGTATTGGTATCCCCTGCGCTAAACTCAGCTATGTTCTCCGATTCACTTTGACTCCTCCAACAACGGTCAATATGAAACACTTCGACGGGAAGGCGATGGCCATTTCGCTGTGTTCCGCCTGCATGGTCTATGGCGACTCGGATTTAGTGGTCAATCATGATGAAGGAGGGACGCCGAAGCCTAGCAAATGATCAAGCTATTGTAATGCAAAGAGAAAGTTAGAGAAGAAGTTTGAGGGGTTAGAGCTCCATCACATACCCCGACAAAAATCAAGCAAAGATGATCCGCAGATAGGTTCCAAGAGGGAAGCCATTCCCAGAATGTGTTCTTGCACATATTCATTCACCTTCGCTCAAGAAGATCCTTTCATCAAGAGCCCCCACAACCAAAGAGTGCCATCCGACCGAAGTCAAGTCCTAGCCGTGGTCGACTTGATCATGGAGGTTTTGGTCATCACTCCCGATCGACAAGACTGGGATACCGCGTATATTCTAGAAAGGAACTCCCAGAGGATGAAGAAGAGGCTCTATGCATCATCCATCGATCCAAAGCCTTTACCGTGATAAGAGGACGTTGTTCAGAGAAAGTGTGACCGAGTCCGCCGTAAATGCATAACACCTAAGAAGGTTGAGTGATCTCAATGACATCCACTGGGACCTCGTGGTCACCATGCGCCCTTCGACCATTGTGGCCAAAGCATACCGAAAGGGATTTTATTGGCCACGAGCAAATGAGATGGCAAAAGAAATAGTTTAAAATGTGTAGGTTGTCGGCTTTTACTCCAACATGTCTCACAAGCCTGCATCAGCCTCAAGACCATCCCACTCTGGGCTCCTTTGCTGTTTGGGGATTGATATGGTTGGACCTCCGAGGATCTGTAGGAGCGGGTTTACCTCATGTGCTCGTGGCAATGATAAGTTCACCAAATGGATTGAAGCCTGTTTATCAAAACCTTGAAGCCGGTAATTGCTGTCGCCTTCATCGAGAATTAACATTCAGATATGGTGTTTCGATAGCATCATCATCGACAATGGGTCAAACTCGATTCATGAGTTCGTGAGCATCTCGTGTTTCCCAAGGTACTCGAATAATTATGCTTCACGCCCACCCCTACCGAATGGACAAGTTGAAAGAGCAAACGATTGATTCTCAAAGGATCTGAAACCCCGATCGATGTGTGATCTCAAGCATGCAGGCGCCTACAGCCAATGAACTTCCATCGTTGCTTTGGGGATTGAGGACAACTCCTAATCGTCGAGATCGTCAACTCCATTTTTCCCGGCTCATGGAGTTGAGGCTGTACTTCCGAGTGACTTGCTCCACAACGCACTTTGAGTCAGCTTTTCTCAAGATGAAGTAGAGTAGGCATCAAGATGCTTGATCTCCGGAAGAGGAAATAGAGATGGCCTTGATCCGTCGACCATCTATCGCTAAGACCTCGTGATTCCACCAAATGTGAGAGGTCGAGCATTTCAAGAGGGAGAATTGGTTCTTCGAGTGGATCACAGAAACCACACAAGCTTGCTCTGCTTGGGAAGGCCCTTCATCATCACCAGAGTGCTCCACAATAGAGCATACCACCTTTACAATATCGAGCAAAAGAAAGATGAGCCACGCTGCTTGAATGGCGGAGCGTTCGCCTCTTCTACACTTAAGTTTTCAGATCTGAGATGTAATAAGAAATACCTTCTAGTTTGATTATTAAAGATATAGTTTTTTGCAATCTCATAAATGATTGTTGTTCCTTTTTATTCTCTAAATCCCCCAGTGGCTTAGCTGCGAACCTGTTTTACTTAAGTTTGAAAATCATACCGAGTGGTGAGCAAGCCTCTCACTGGGTCTTAGCTGCTAATCCGCTTCACTTAAGTTTAAGTCCACCGAATGGTGAGCAAGTGTCGGGGTTGGTGCGACATATGCCAGGGATGGCTTATCATGGTGGGGGCGAGAGAATCATGCTGTGCTTGGAAATGGATGAGGTAATGCATCACGCGATTCACTTCAGCTTCAGGTTTCCATGGAGATAACATTCCTATCGCTGCTGGGTCTCCGCATGATCACTATGTAACACCCCGGATTGGCGCGCCAGTGTCCTTCAGCTTATTCGTCATGTTGCCATGTCATTTGTCGCTGCGTTGCACTTTTCCATGTCATCATCTGCATTTCATATCATGTCATCATGTGCATTTCATTTTGCATACGCGTTCGCCCTCATGCGTCCAGCATTTTCCCGTCTGGCTTTTGGTAATCCGCACTTATGTCTCCCGGCGCCTTTTTACCTCTTTTCGTGTGGGTGTTAAACGGTCTCGAATGCCGAGGTTTGCAAGCTGCCTTTGGAGCACCGTAGACCGCCTGGCTGAAGTTTGGATCATTTGAGGTCGTTGGTACCCAACGGTTAACTGGTAACCGCAAAAGCCTCCTTTTGCATTGCAGCCCAACTCCTTTCTAAGTTGCCCAAAACCCACCTAACTCCTCTCCATGCTCTCGGTCGCTCGATCATGCATCGGTCAAAACCGTGACCTCATTTGGACTCTCCTAGCTCTACCTATTTATATGGGCACCTTCAAATTTCGGTCCAAACCCTAGTCTAGCTCTCCGCAGCCACCGGACGGTCCACCGCTGCCGACGGTCCGCCGCCGCTTCCACGCCGCCCCAGCATCGGCCGGGCGCCACGCCACCGCCGCCGGCCACCACTTCACAAGCATTGCCGCTCGCTGCCGACCACAAGGCTCTGCCTGGGCGAGTTTCCATTCACCTGTTCGCTCGCCGGGCCGCGTTATGCCGCTGCCGAGTTCGGGCGTCGCCCTGCCGCTGCCGCTTTCGCTGCCGCCGGGAGTGCTTCGCTTCCGCCCGGGCCGGGCGCGCCTTCGCTGGCGCTGCAGGCCTGTTTCTCTTCCTGCTCTGCCGCCGAAGTTGCTTGCCGCGCTGCTGCGAAGGCTTCCGGCCGCTGCCGCTTCGCCGGAGCCCGCGCTTTCGCCGCTTCGCGAAGCTCTCCTCGTCTGGCCGGGCCGGATCCGCCGGATCCGTCCGGCCACCTCCCCGACTCTCCCTGACCGCCACGCCCCCATCGCCTCCGCCATATCCCGCGAAGTTCCGGCCTGCTTGAAAACCGTGGCAACCCGAGGTTGATTTTCCTCCCCAAAAATTCCACTAAGTCCTGTAGTCTGCAGTAATTTTGTTCCATTTTCTTTGCATCATATCTCTGTCATCGCTGTTCGCTTCATGCGTGTAATATGTCAAAATGTTTGTCTTGAAGATTAGATCATTTAATTTCATTGCATCATTTTCATTTGAGCTCATCTTGATGCCCGAAATGCTGTTAGAAGAGTGCTGTGATGTTAGTTTCTGATTTTTATCAGAACTTGCACTTTTGTCATTTTTGCCATGATTGATGTGTATCCCATGGAATTGAGTCCTACATGTGTTTTGTATGCCATGCCATCTTTTCAGTGGTGCTTACTATGTATTTTTGTGATCTATGGTGACTAGCACAAGCATGCAAACTAGGTGTCTTGTTGTTGCTGTTTTCAGCCCTGTTCTTTGATATTTTGATGCCATGTTAACTCACATTTTTATGGCCAGCCTGCTAACTTTGACCAAATAAACGGGCAGCCTTTGTAGGCTAAATGGGCTGCAGGTCAGGCACGGTCGTATATATCATAGGTGCATTCTGACCCACCGACGAAATGACACGTGTTTCGTCTCGCCAATAAGAATTTTACACGGAAATTTCCCATTGGTCGGGCTGTTAACGGGTTATCGGATCCAAAACCCACCGATAGCTTAACGGCGTCTGCACGGTGGATGCCACGGTCGGTCACCCTTGACGAAAAGCACTGGGACGCGCGATTTATCATCATGGAAGTGGACACTTTCGTGATGATAATTTTGTAATGTCATGGAACACTTCTACGACAAGACAGTATGACTATCTTGATTCTGTCATAAATTTGTCATGGATGTACATGACAAAACGCCAATTTCCATCGGGACAAACACGATCATCACGGAAGTGTATTTTTGTAGTGTCCTTTATGCCCTAGCCGAACAATCGAACGAGGCATAAGCAGAGGAGCAAGGCAACCCACGGCAAAACTTAAGTCATAGAGGTGCATAGTGGCAAAAAAGATGTATATCATCAAATGACACATATATTTTGTGAGCTCTAGGCTCGATAATAATAAGTTCTACTTACGTGGCCCCTACCATGGTAAGGTGAATACATTTATGATGTTTACCCTCAAGTGTTCGCTGATCTGAACACATCATGCAAAACGTATAAAACAAGAAAATAAAAATTGAAAGGAGACAAAGGAACTAATAAGAAGTATGGCTGGACTTATGCGAGAATCTTCGGAGCCGAAAGCAAAGGTTCCAAGGGTTCGGATCTAATGATATCCGATACCGAGAAAGGCGGTAGGCTTCCAAAGGAGAACTTCATCAATAATGAAGGGACCATTTTGGTTTGAGCTTGTCCTTTTCTTCTCGTGAGGCATAAACAAGCTCACCGACATTATAAGTCTTTGCCCGCACTTTCCTTTTGGTATTCCGAGCCTGTTGATAGAATGCGGAATGGGCTTTTGCAACATTGCGCCCTCTTCCGTGCCATCTAGGTCGCCCCGCCGATCGAATCCGCTTTCTCTTCATACATGCGCACCGAGGTGAGTCATGAATACTGCCGCAGGGCAAGACAACCTCTCGCACCGCATAATTCATGAAGAAAGATGTGTATCCGGTCGCGCGATTGGGAGGATCCATATCCCCGTGAGTACGGAATCGAAGTTCCTAACGTTGTTTATCCGACTTTGCGATCGCACTAGTCCGGGTTTGATGCCACTCATTATCGTGCCATTGGCCCGCTCGACTGACCGCTTGTTTGAGGATGATATATCGCATGAGTCGAGCTTAATGCCCATTAGCACACCAATTTTTCACCTCACCGCTATGAAATTAGAGCCATTGTTAGTAATAATATCAAAGGACACCATAACGGTGCACAACGCCGATATAAATTGATCACCGCCCAACTTCAATCGTTTTACTCGGTTTGGCCTCTATCCACTCAAAGAATTTATCCACCATAACTAGCAGATATTTCTTCTTATGGCTTCCCTTTAGGGGTCCGATATCTAGCCCCTGCATCAAAAAGGCCGTAATGGGAATTGTTTTAGGGTAGTGGGCATATGACTTGGTTGGTTAACAACCGCATCCGACAGTAGTTGTACAAGTGCTCGTAGACCGCTGTGCCGTGCCAAAAGAAACCTGTAACGGAAGGCCTTACTTACGAGGGGTCCGAGCTACGGGCGTGATGGCCACCGAGACCATCATGTATTTCGCCAAGAGCTACGGCCCCTCCTCTTCGAGATACATCTTTGAAGAGCTCCAGAGTTTTGTAGAGTTCCCTTCATGAACTTTTGTAGGCTTTCGAGTCAGACATGCAACGTGCCTCATTCTCGCTCATCAAGGAGCCGCCTATTAAGGTAGGCCAGAAAGGTTTGGTCCATGGAGCATTACGCACCATGATTTCATGGGCGGAAGGTGTCATTTCAACGCCCGAATGCGATATCAGAATTGTGTTCGTTATCCGAGGGTATAATCGCCCTGCACTAGTTGCCGCTCGCCCGCCATACCATGGATGGCTTGGAAAAGCCTTCCACAAAGGTGTCGTGGGATGGTCGCATTTATCGCCCACTCGAGCAACGATGCCCGCTGCTGATTACCGCCTCGAGCCACATGATGAAACTCGAGCCCTCAAACCGAGCTGATATTTTGAGTACGGCGTTGTGGTGGGCCGCCATCTTGGATATTTTGCAACTAATTCTCCATTTATTTGGGATATTGCAAGGTTCAATCCCCATGCACCTCGACGCATTCTATGCCCTTTGAAACAGCCATCCGAGACCATGCATTAGTGCCTCATATTCGGTTGTTGGAGTCCGATACATGATTTGTAATACATAACGGACTATGTCCCTCAGGGGATGTTAGGATGACACCAGCCCCCACCCTGCTAACATTTTAGAGCCATAAGTACATCAGCAAATGAAGTATGTGTTGTACTTTAGGAGTTCGCTTCTCCATTCGGGCGACAAAGGCGGCCACCCAAGATTTAATAGCTCATGTGGCTGGTATGTAATTTCAAATGGTAAGAGCTCGATAGCCCATTTGGCAATGCGGCCAGGTCCCGATTGTTTATGATTTCATTGAGTGGTACTTCGAAGCCACCATGATCAACACTTGAAAGTAGTGCCGCAGCTTCCGGATATAAAGACCGTGACACGCTATCTTTTGATAGTGTGGGTATCGGATTTGCATCGCTTGAGGACCGCCGATACATAGTATATTGGTTTTTGAGAGGGAATTTATGTCCTCCTCCTCTTGTTCGACGACGACAGCACCGGCCACCACCCGGTTAGTTGCATATATAGAGCAACATAGGTTCGCTGGCATTTCGCAGCAAGGATTGGGTTGTTTGCTAACAAAGTTTTTATTTCTTCCAATCCAGTTATTGTCATCCGCCCACTCAAAGTGGTCGGTATGTCGTGAGCAGGCTATAAAGTGGTAGCGCCTTCTACTAACTGAAATAAAGCGCTCAGGGCTGCTACACACCCATCTAGTTATTGACCTGCGCTAGGTCTGCTGGCATTGCCACCAGACAAGGTTCGGATTTTTGCTAGGTTTGCTCGACTCTATTGGAAACGATGAACCTGAGTAGTTTTCACTAGAATGTCAAGACACATTTTCTGGATTGAGCCAATGTCATACGTTTGAGGTTGTCAAATGTGACGCTGAGGTCGCCCACCAATGATTCGACATGTTTAGTCTTGATGACGATATCATCTACGATGCCTCCACCGCCTTACCAATTTTCTTTTCCATACATGTTTGAATAATGCGCTGGTAAGTGGCACCGGGCTTTTTGAGCCCAAAAGGCATAGTGTTGAAGCGTAGGCCCATACGGAGTAATGAATGCCGCTATGGCCCCGACGGATTCCTTCATCTTAATTTGATGGTATCGGAGTATGCGCCGAGGAAACATGTGAATTGTGTCCTACTGTCAAGTCAATGATCGATGCAGGGCAGCGGAAGGTGTCCTTAGGGCAGGCCTTGTTGAGGTATTTGAATACACAAAGGCGCCAGAATTTGTCCTTCTTGGCACCATGACCAGGTTTTCGCGTTACCTCTTGAGCATCTGCTGGTTTTCCTTTGAAGAGGAAAGGGTGATGGCAAAGTGAAAGTAAGTATTTCCTCTATTTTGAGAATCAAGGTATCAATCCAGAGGAGACTACACGCAGTCCCACGCACCTACACAAACAATAAGAACCTCGCAACCAACGCGATAAAGGGGTTGTCAATCCCTTCACGTTACTTTTTAGAGTGAGATCTGGTAGATATGATAAGATAATATTTTGGTATTTTTATGATAAAGAGAAATAAAGATGCAAAGTAAAATAAACGGCAATAGAAATAGCTAAGTGTTGAAGATTAATATGATGGAAGATAGACATGGGGCCATAGGTTTCACTAGTTGCTTATCTCAAGATAATATAAGTATTACGGTGGGTAAATGAATTACCTCGTCGAGCAATTGATAGAATTGAGCATAGTTATGAGAGTATCTAGGTATGATCATGTATATAGGCATCATGTCCGTGACAAGTAGACCAAAACGATTCTCATATATACTACTATTACTCCACACAATCACCGCTATCCAAAGATGCATCTAGAGTATTAAGTTCATAAGAACAGTAATGATTTAAGTAAGATGGCATAATGTAGAGGGATAAACTCATGCAATATGATATAAACCCCATCTTTCTATCCTCGATGGCAACAATATAACACGTGGTTATTTCTTCACTAGGATCGAAAGCAACCGCAAGATTGAACCCAAAGCTAAGCACTCTCCCACCGCAAGAAAGATCAATCTATTAGGCCAAACCAAACTGATAATTCAAAGATACTTGCAAAGATAACCAATCATACATAAAAGAATTCATAGGAGATTCAAATATTGTTCATAGATAAACTTGATCATAAACCCACAATTCATCGGATCTCACAAACACACCGCAAAAAGAAGATTACATCAATAGATCTCCAAGAAGATCAAGGAGAACTTTGTATTGAGATCCAAAGAGAGAGAAGAAGCCATCTAGCTAATAATTATGGACCAAGGTCTGAGGTAAACTACTGACATCATCTGGAGAGGCTATGGTGTTGATGTGAAGCCTCCGTGATCGACACCCCGGGCGGAGCGTAAAAAGGCCCCAAGATGGGATCTCACGGGTACAAAAGGTTGGTGGTGGAAATAGGGTTTTGGCTCCATATCTGATGGTTTATGGGCAACGAGGTATATAGAGGAAGAAGTACGTTGTGGAGCAACGAGGCCCACGAGGGTGGAGGGCGACTGGGGAGGTGGGCGCGCCTCGCCTCGTGCCTTGATTGCTGATGAGACTCCAAGTCCTCGATCACGTTGTCCCGAAATCACATTCAAGGTTTCATTCCGCTTGGACTGATATTCTTTTTCCGCAAACACCCAAATAGGCAAAACAGCAATTTGGGCTGGGCCTCCTGTTAATGGATTAGTCTCAAAATAATGTAGAAGTGTATAATAAAGCCCATTAAACATCCAAAACAGAATATAATATAGCATGGAACCATCAAAATTATAGATACGTTGAGACATATCAAGCAACCCCAACCTTAATTCCTGCTCATCCTCGAGTAGGTAAATGGTAAAAAGAAGTTTTGATGGAATGCTACTTGGCATAATTTTCAATGTAACCTCTTAATTGTGGTATGAATATTCAGATCCCGAAGATTCAAGATAAAAGTTTAATATTGACATAAAAGTAATAATACTTCAAGCATCCTAACTAAGCAATTATGTCTTCAAAATAACATGGCCAAAGAAAGTTCATCCCACAAAATTATATAGTTTGGTCATGCTCCATTTCACACACAAGAATGCTCTCATCATGCACAACCCCGATGACAAGCCAAGCAATTGTTTCATACTTTAGTAATCTCAAACTTTTTCAACTTTCACGCAATACATGAGCGTGAGCTATGGATATAGCACCATGGGTGGAATAGAATATAATGATGGGGGTTATGAGAAGACAAAAAGGAGAAAGTCTCACATTAATGTGGCTAATCAACGGGCTATGGAGATGCCCATCAATTGATGTTAACGTGAGGAGTAGGGATTGCCATGCAACGGATGCACTAGAGCTATAAATGTATGGAAGCTCAACAAAGAAACTAAGTGGTGTATCCAACTTGGTTGCTCACGAAGACCTAGGGCATTTGAGGAAGCCCATTGTTGGAATATACAAGCCAAGCTCTATAAAGAAAAATTCCCATAGTATGAAAGTGACAAAACAAGAGACTCTATCATAAAGATCATGGTGCTACTTTGAAGCACAAGTATGGAGATAATAGAATTGCCCTTATTTTATTTTATTTTTTATTTTGGGCCTTCCTTTTTTTCTTTTGGCCTTTCTCTTTTTTTGGGACAATGCTCTATGAATGATGATCATCACACTTCTATTTATTTACAACTCAATGATTACAACTCGATACTAGAACAAATTTTGACTTATATGAATGTTCCGGGGTAAATCTGGATGGCAATGAATCAAGAGTGACATGTATGAAATAATATGCATGGTGGCTTTTCCACAAATACGATGTCAACTACATGATCATGCAAGGCAATATGACAATGATGAACGGTCATGATAAACGGAACGGTGGAAAGTTGCATGGCAATATATCTCGGAATGGCTAGGGAAATGCCATAGGTAGGTAGGTACTGTTTTGAGGAAGATATAAGGAGGTTTATGTGATAGAGCCGATCACGGGTTTGATGCACCGAAGTTTGCACCAACTCTCAAGGTGAGAAAGGGCAATGCACTGCAATCAAGAGGCTAGCAATGATGGAAGGTTGAGAGGCGATAATCCATGGACTCAACATTAGTCATAAAGAACTCACATACTTATTGCAAAAATGTACAAGTCATCAAAACCAAGCACTACGCAGATGCTCCTAGGGGATAGATTGGGAAAAAGGCCATCGTCATTCCCCAATCGCCACTCATAAGGAGGACAATCAAAGAACACCTCATGTTTCAAATTTGTTACATAAAGTTTACTACACGCATGCTACGGATTTGCAAACTTCAACACAAGTATTTCAAATTCACAACTACTCAACTAGCACAACTTTAATATCACTACCCATATCTCAAAAACAATCAATCACATCAAATTTCTTAGTATTCAACACACTCATAAGAAAGTTTCTACTAATCTTGAATACTCATATATTAGAACTAATTTCACAATTAAAGCAAATTACCATGCTGTTTTTGTAGGACTTCAAAATAATATAAGTGAAGCATGAGAGAACAAAATTTTCTATAAAACAAATCCACCAATGCGGTTTCAAAAGATGTAAGTGAAGCACTAGAGCAAAAACTATATAGCTCAAAAGATATAAGTGAAGCACATAGAGTATTCTATAAATTCTGAATCATGTGTGTCTCTCTCAAAGTGTGTGGACAGCAAGGATGATTGTGGTAAACTAAAAATCAAATACCCAAATCATACAAGATGCTCCAAGCAAAACACATATCATGTGGTGAATAAAAATATAGCTCCAAGTAAAGTTACCATGGATCTAAGATTTAAAGAGGGATGCTCTTCCGGGCATCCCCAAGATTTGGCTTTTTGCGTCCTTAGATTATGTTAGTGCCATGGGAATCCCCAATCTTAGGCTCTTCCCACTCCTTGTTCCATAATCCATCAAATCTTTTACCCAAAACTTGAAAACTTCACAACACAAAACTCAACAGTAAAATCTCATGAGCTCCATTAGCTAAAGAAAACAAAACACCACTTCAAGGTACTGTATTGAACTCATTATTTATTTATATTGGTGTTAAAACTCACTGTATTCCAACTTCTCCATGGTTTGTAAACTATTTTACTAGCCATAGATTCATCAAAATAAGCAAACAACATACTTAAAAAACAGAATCTGTCATTAATGTAACAGTTTGTAGTAATCAGAATTAACGCAAACTCTGAACACAAAAAATTCTACCAAAATAGGACGACCTAGACAATTTGTTTATTGATCTACTGCAATTGGAATCAGTATTTTATCACGTCCCCGGTGATTTAACAATTGATTTCGTGAATGAAAGTTTCGGGAATTTTCAGCAAGATCAAATAACTATCATCCAAGAAGATCCTAGAGGTTTAACTTGGCGTAAACACTAATTAAAACATAAAACAAATCTAACCAGAGGTTGATCAAATATTTATTCCTAAACAGAAGCAAAAAGCAAAAAAAAAATAAAATAAGATTGGGTTGCCTCCCCAACAAGCGCATCGCTTAACTACCTAGCTAGGCATAAAAACAAGGATAGATCTAAGTATTGCCATAATAATAGGATAGATCAGGAAAACTCATTTTATATTCTCTAGGTTCAGCAGCAAAGTTTTTGAGGCAAGAAAAGTAATCAAAAGGGCTAAATTTAATGGGACCAAGCCCCAAGATCAATTTTGGGAGGTATAGGTGATGAATATGTACCTAGGTAGGGTTATAGCCCCACCTAGACACCCTCCCCAAGGACATCACCCAAAGTCAAGCATTCAAGGGTACCATCATCCACTCGACCAAAAAATTCCACTGGAAGAATCACTATCACTTAACGTAATGTAAACCACTCAACGTAAGATCTAAAGTCACTCACACTGAACGCCATGCTACTCATAGACTTAATGATCATTTATAGCACTTATTACGGACGCTATTCGTAACGCCCTTCTTTATGTATATTGAACCCTATGTGACTGGAATGGCCGTCCCGCGATTCTATATAAGACACCCTCCTTCGATAGGGTTTGCACCCCCTCAAACACACACACGCATAATTCAACACCGGGCACCGAGACGTAGGGCTATTACTTCCTCCGAAGGGCCCAACTCAGAAACTCGTGGTGTACAACTTCATAGCTAGGATCTGCCCCTCATACCTACCCCCATCTCTAACGCCGCCTTAGATCCACGATGGGCTGGCGCCCACTGTGGGCAGGTGTCTTAGCGACTTGTTGGTGAAGTTGCGATTTTTTATTCCCATCATCATGGTTTCGGGCGGTTGATTGGTCGAGGGCCGTGGAGATCCGCCTCGCACGCTGCCTTCATCCTCGACCACTCGCCTGGCTCCAAGAGGCTCCACTGACATCGAGGCGCCTCGTCGCTGGGCGACGACTTTCGCCATGCTGCAAGGCGCCTTCTTTGGCAGCCGACACAAGATCGGTCGGCTCCTCGTATGCCCTCGCCCTCGCTGTTCGCCGACGCAGTTGCCCGTCGGTCGCGCTCCAGCGGTGGTGAGGCACGCAGGGCCTGCCACGGCCACCCCACAAGTCGCGTAATCGAGCCCGACAAAATCTCTCACGGCCTGCTCGACCGGTCCATGGAGACCGTGATCCGATTACACAGCAGAACCCGCCGTGGAAGTTTCGATGGTTAATGGACCACGAGTCCTCCTGGCTTCTCAGCGACGACGTGGTGATGGCGATGGCCATCCGCGGCCACGTGAGTACCACCAGCCTCTTTCTTCGCAATGAGGGAAGAGTTCCGCCGCAATATGGATGCACTTCTGCACTTATCATGGAGAAACCCCGAGGCCCAAGTTTTGAGGAGGTGCCTGGCCAATGGCTAGCGCACTGATCGAGAACCTCCAAAGACGACTCGACGAAAGCGTGTTTCAGCAGCATTCTCGAGTCCAATGACGACAGCTTTTTCCGCCTCCAACTCTAGGTATACCGAACTCCCATTTAGAACTCACAGCCGCAGCCCAATAGTAGAGTCGATTCAGCCTTCCCAATCGAAGCTAGCAGAGGTTTGATGCAGATCCGGCTTACTCGGGCAGCGGAGAGCAGAATACAACAAGATCTCAGCTATGAACAGGATTCATAGCAGATCCGTGATGGCGCATAGCTCACGGCTCACAGCCCAAGATCGCCTTCGCATGAGGAACGTGGAAACCGGTAGATCAAGACAGAAAACGTGAGTGGTATGATCACCGACTCGACCACGATGACCTCGCTGGTGCCCACGCCCCCGAGGAGTGGGTCACAAAGGCGGCAAAGACGACAGAGGCCCTCACATTGGCGGGCGAAGAATTCCCCGCCACCCTGTAGAGCTGGGCTTTGATGTGAGATCTATTCTCGCTCAAGGTCTGTTGATAGGAACAGGCACACAGAGAAGGTCATGACAGAGATTATCCGACCGCAGCAGAGTGCATGTTTGTGTCCGTAGTGTTTCAGCAGTTCCATCTGGCTGCAGTGATTCCTCCCAACTTCAAAGTTGGCGATCGAGTCAAGAAGTTCATCGGGTGAGTCCAAGCTCCGACACTTGGCTTGAGGACTATCGAGTGGCTGTATAGATCGGTGGTGGCAATGATGAAGTGGCCATGAAGCACCTCCTTGATGTTGGAAGGCTCGCCCAAGCATGGTGGAACTGCTAGCACCGGCAGCATATATAGTTGGGAGGAATCGAGTATTTGTTAGAACTTTGAAGGTACATGCAAACCACAGCAGGGCTGGATACAGTCCTCGCAAAAACCTAATGAGACCTTGAGAGATTATATCCAGAGATGGATCACATTGCACCATACAAAGGAGAATGTTGATCACCAAGCAGTTTGTGCCTTCAAGGAGGGTGTTAAGTATCGAGAGTTGAATCTGAATTGGTCGACAGGAATATGTCCCGACTTGATGATGGAGATTGCCACCAAGTACGCTTAATGGTGAAGAGGAAGACCGACTGAGTGGCAAACACAAAACAGTCGCGCCCAAGAAACCAGAGGAGGGAATTGCAATGAACAGAACGAAGGCCGAACCACAGCTGCTCCCCGTGAAGGATTAGTTGTGGCTCAAGGGTAGTTCAAGGAAGCCCAAAGGGGCCGGAACCCCAAGAAAGTGAAAGATCAAGATGGAAATGATGTGTTGGATTTACCATGCCACATTCACACCAAAAAGATGAAGAGGGTAATCTCATTTACCCTAAACACACCACTCAGATGTTGTCGGCTCCTAATCCAAAGTAGCCCGAGAGAAACAAACCCAAGGAGAAGGAAAAGGAGCCTGGACAAGGGTGAGGATAGGGAAGAAGATGATGATGGTTTTCCCATTGTCAATTCCACTGATGATTTTTATGTTGAAAGCAAAGGTTCTAAAGTTATCAACAGAGAGGTGAACATGGTTGCTCCTCAACGCCAAGTTATTTGAAGTGGTCCTGATCGCCATCACATTCAATCAGTCACCATCCAGCCAGATAGCCACCCCGAGGCAAGCTACCGGTGGTCCACCTCAGCTTGTTGAAGGCACTCAATCGACTAAAGTGCGATGGATGGTGGTAGTGGCCTCAATATCATGTATGCCGAGACCTTGAAGGGAATGGGCATTCCAATGTCCAAGCTTAGTAAAGAAATATGAGTTTCCATGGCGCTATACCCGCAAAAGGCTGAATCACTCGCCGATCGCCTTGATGTGGTTTTTTGGTGATTCCAAGAATTACCAAAGAAAAGTTGACATTTGAAGTAGTGGATTTCAGAGTGCTTATCATGCTATTCGGTAGGCCTGCTCACGCACGCTTCATGGCTCGACCATGTTATGTGTAATCAAGTTGAAAATGCTCGTCCCAGAGGAGTGATCACTATCATAGGCAATCGGCGTATGCGTAAGAGTGCTCCGTAGGGCTCAAAATCGCCGATGCACAAATGGCGGCAATAAATGCAAGAATACCGAAGAACGGATCCGAAAGTGATTTGTTGCGCCCAAGAAGCTCACACGGTTGTGCATTTCACCGTCCGTGAAACCAAGCCAATTCATATTCACCGACCAACTGTCTAGGCTCCTACTCATATTTCAACTTCACCGATGTAAAATAGGAAGAAGGGCCATCCAGCCTCCGTGAGAATCGACATCTTTGCATGGAAGTTTTCGACATGCCGGGTGTACCTGGGACTGGCTGAGCATCGCTTGTGAGTCTACATGAAAGTAAAACCTACCAAGGAACATCTTCGACGGTCCGCCATACGTAAGAGAAAAGCAATTGGTGAGGAAATGGCTGCCCCTCGCAGCTGAGTTCATCCGCGAGATTTACAAATCCGAGTGGCTCGCAAATGTTGTCATGGTCCCCAAGAAGGATGAATCACTTGCATGTGCATTGACTTCAAGCATATCAATCAGCATGTCCTAAAGATCATTTTCCTCTCCCCGATCGACCAAATCGCCGACTCGACCGGGAATGTGAGCGATTGTCTTTCTGGACGCTTATTCCGTATCATCGATCCGACCGTATGGACCCGATGAGATAAAAACGGCTTTCATCACTCCATTCGATGCTTCGTTATGTCACCATGACATTCGCCTGAAGAACACCGGAGCCACATTCATGAAGATGATTCGGCGTTCGCCACTCAAATCATTTAATGTGGAAGCATACATGGATGACATTGTGGTCAAGTCAATGTAAGGGTTCACCCGCTGGCTGACCTTGATGAAACCTTTGCCAACCTCAAGGTATGATATCGCTTAATCCATCAAAGTGCACATTCGAGTTCCTAGCGAAATTTCGGCTTCCTCGCTTCCGAACGAGGATCGACGCTAACCCAGAAAGTTGGTGCTATACTCCGGATGAAATGCCATGTGCGGTACATGATGTCCGAAGCTTACCGTTGTTTGGCCGCCTTGAGTCAATTAATATCTCGCCTCGGTGAAAAGGCATTGCCTCTTACCGATCGATGAAGAAGTCTGACAAGTTCGAGGCGATGAAGATGACGCAGCTTGCGAGAGCTCAAAGCTCGCTTACACCCTCACGGTCCTTACCGCTTCAATCAGCAAAGATCCTTTACTGCTTTATATTGCAGCCACATGACAAGTTGTCGCAAGACTCATGGTCGAAGCGGAAGAAGAAGGAAAGCCTATAAAGTTCAGCTACCAAAGATACTATATGTTTCAAGTTCGACTCCATCCAAGCAAAGATATCCACATTATCAAGCTTGTTTATGGAATTTATATGACCATAAGAAGGTTGCTCGCTATTTCTCCGATCAACCCATTGCGCTGCCGACGCACCATTGTCGAGATCCTGAATAACAGAGTGCAACCGGTCGAAAGGGCAAAGTGGGCGATTGAACCTTCCTTTGGATATCAAGTTTGAGGCAAAGAAAGCTATCAAGTCCCAAGCAATAGCAGATTTCACGAGTGGATCGAATAATAACTTCCACTCAGATTCACTCGGGGCATTGGACCATGTTCTTTGATGGATCCAAGATGTTGAATGGTTCCGGTTGGGGTGGTATTGGTATCCCCTGCGCTAAACTCAGCTATGTTCTCCGATTCACTTTGACTCCTCCAACAACGGTCAATATGAAACACTTCGACGGGAAGGCGATGGCCATTTCGCTGTGTTCCGCCTGCATGGTCTATGGCGACTCGGATTTAGTGGTCAATCATGATGAAGGAGGGACGCCGAAGCCTAGCAAATGATCAAGCTATTGTAATGCAAAGAGAAAGTTAGAGAAGAAGTTTGAGGGGTTAGAGCTCCATCACATACCCCGACAAAAATCAAGCAAAGATGATCCGCAGATAGGTTCCAAGAGGGAAGCCATTCCCAGAATGTGTTCTTGCACATATTCATTCACCTTCGCTCAAGAAGATCCTTTCATCAAGAGCCCCCACAACCAAAGAGTGCCATCCGACCGAAGTCAAGTCCTAGCCGTGGTCGACTTGATCATGGAGGTTTTGGTCATCACTCCCGATCGACAAGACTGGGATACCGCGTATATTCTAGAAAGGAACTCCCAGAGGATGAAGAAGAGGCTCTATGCATCATCCATCGATCCAAAGCCTTTACCGTGATAAGAGGACGTTGTTCAGAGAAAGTGTGACCGAGTCCGCCGTAAATGCATAACACCTAAGAAGGTTGAGTGATCTCAATGACATCCACTGGGACCTCGTGGTCACCATGCGCCCTTCGACCATTGTGGCCAAAGCATACCGAAAGGGATTTTATTGGCCACGAGCAAATGAGATGGCAAAAGAAATAGTTTAAAATGTGTAGGTTGTCGGCTTTTACTCCAACATGTCTCACAAGCCTGCATCAGCCTCAAGACCATCCCACTCTGGGCTCCTTTGCTGTTTGGGGATTGATATGGTTGGACCTCCGAGGATCTGTAGGAGCGGGTTTACCTCATGTGCTCGTGGCAATGATAAGTTCACCAAATGGATTGAAGCCTGTTTATCAAAACCTTGAAGCCGGTAATTGCTGTCGCCTTCATCGAGAATTAACATTCAGATATGGTGTTTCGATAGCATCATCATCGACAATGGGTCAAACTCGATTCATGAGTTCGTGAGCATCTCGTGTTTCCCAAGGTACTCGAATAATTATGCTTCACGCCCACCCCTACCGAATGGACAAGTTGAAAGAGCAAACGATTGATTCTCAAAGGATCTGAAACCCCGATCGATGTGTGATCTCAAGCATGCAGGCGCCTACAGCCAATGAACTTCCATCGTTGCTTTGGGGATTGAGGACAACTCCTAATCGTCGAGATCGTCAACTCCATTTTTCCCGGCTCATGGAGTTGAGGCTGTACTTCCGAGTGACTTGCTCCACAACGCACTTTGAGTCAGCTTTTCTCAAGATGAAGTAGAGTAGGCATCAAGATGCTTGATCTCCGGAAGAGGAAATAGAGATGGCCTTGATCCGTCGACCATCTATCGCTAAGACCTCGTGATTCCACCAAATGTGAGAGGTCGAGCATTTCAAGAGGGAGAATTGGTTCTTCGAGTGGATCACAGAAACCACACAAGCTTGCTCTGCTTGGGAAGGCCCTTCATCATCACCAGAGTGCTCCACAATAGAGCATACCACCTTTACAATATCGAGCAAAAGAAAGATGAGCCACGCTGCTTGAATGGCGGAGCGTTCGCCTCTTCTACACTTAAGTTTTCAGATCTGAGATGTAATAAGAAATACCTTCTAGTTTGATTATTAAAGATATAGTTTTTTGCAATCTCATAAATGATTGTTGTTCCTTTTTATTCTCTAAATCCCCCAGTGGCTTAGCTGCGAACCTGTTTTACTTAAGTTTGAAAATCATACCGAGTGGTGAGCAAGCCTCTCACTGGGTCTTAGCTGCTAATCCGCTTCACTTAAGTTTAAGTCCACCGAATGGTGAGCAAGTGTCGGGGTTGGTGCGACATATGCCAGGGATGGCTTATCATGGTGGGGGCGAGAGAATCATGCTGTGCTTGGAAATGGATGAGGTAATGCATCACGCGATTCACTTCAGCTTCAGGTTTCCATGGAGATAACATTCCTATCGCTGCTGGGTCTCCGCATGATCACTATGTAACACCCCGGATTGGCGCGCCAGTGTCCTTCAGCTTATTCGTCATGTTGCCATGTCATTTGTCGCTGCGTTGCACTTTTCCATGTCATCATCTGCATTTCATATCATGTCATCATGTGCATTTCATTTTGCATACGCGTTCGCCCTCATGCGTCCAGCATTTTCCCGTCTGGCTTTTGGTAATCCGCACTTATGTCTCCCGGCGCCTTTTTACCTCTTTTCGTGTGGGTGTTAAACGGTCTCGAATGCCGAGGTTTGCAAGCTGCCTTTGGAGCACCGTAGACCGCCTGGCTGAAGTTTGGATCATTTGAGGTCGTTGGTACCCAACGGTTAACTGGTAACCGCAAAAGCCTCCTTTTGCATTGCAGCCCAACTCCTTTCTAAGTTGCCCAAAACCCACCTAACTCCTCTCCATGCTCTCGGTCGCTCGATCATGCATCGGTCAAAACCGTGACCTCATTTGGACTCTCCTAGCTCTACCTATTTATATGGGCACCTTCAAATTTCGGTCCAAACCCTAGTCTAGCTCTCCGCAGCCACCGGACGGTCCACCGCTGCCGACGGTCCGCCGCCGCTTCCACGCCGCCCCAGCATCGGCCGGGCGCCACGCCACCGCCGCCGGCCACCACTTCACAAGCATTGCCGCTCGCTGCCGACCACAAGGCTCTGCCTGGGCGAGTTTCCATTCACCTGTTCGCTCGCCGGGCCGCGTTATGCCGCTGCCGAGTTCGGGCGTCGCCCTGCCGCTGCCGCTTTCGCTGCCGCCGGGAGTGCTTCGCTTCCGCCCGGGCCGGGCGCGCCTTCGCTGGCGCTGCAGGCCTGTTTCTCTTCCTGCTCTGCCGCCGAAGTTGCTTGCCGCGCTGCTGCGAAGGCTTCCGGCCGCTGCCGCTTCGCCGGAGCCCGCGCTTTCGCCGCTTCGCGAAGCTCTCCTCGTCTGGCCGGGCCGGATCCGCCGGATCCGTCCGGCCACCTCCCCGACTCTCCCTGACCGCCACGCCCCCATCGCCTCCGCCATATCCCGCGAAGTTCCGGCCTGCTTGAAAACCGTGGCAACCCGAGGTTGATTTTCCTCCCCAAAAATTCCACTAAGTCCTGTAGTCTGCAGTAATTTTGTTCCATTTTCTTTGCATCATATCTCTGTCATCGCTGTTCGCTTCATGCGTGTAATATGTCAAAATGTTTGTCTTGAAGAGTAGATCATTTCATCTCATTGCATCATTTTCATTTGAGCTCATCTTGATGCCCGAAATGCTGTTAGAAGAGTGCTATGTGATGTTAGTTTCTGATTTTATCAGAACTTGCACTTTTGTCATTTTTGCCATGATTGATGTGTGCATCCTATGGAATTGAGTCCTACATGTGTTTTGTAATATGCCATGCCATCTTTTCAGTGGTGCTTGCTATGTATTTTTGTGATCTATGTGGTGACTAGCACAAGCATGCAAACTAGGTGTCTTGTTGTTGCTGATTTCAGCCCTGTTCTGCTGATATTTTGATGCCATGTTAACTTGATGCTACCGAGATCCATGCATATTTTGAGATACTTCAGTAAGGATGTTTTGTTAAACATGTCTTGCTCTATCCATCCATGCCCTTGTTTGCAATTATGGAGTGCCATAGCTTGAGTCAATCGAGCTCTACTTTTGCTATCAAATGTTTCCTGGCAGATTGTTTACATGTTATTCAATTTTGCCAAGGTTGTTGTGGTTGATCCATGTATGCTATGTTATTGTTCTTGCCATGTATGTCTTCTATGCCATGTCTTCTTGATGTATGTATGCTTAGTTTATCATATAAGTCTCTGTAGTGAGTGCATTGAGCTTGTAAACATGCCTACTTGTTATCAGTTTTTGACATGTCATGTTGCTGAATCGGTTAATGAAACTTTCAATATTGACATGGGTGCCATCATATTTTCTGATCCTTTTTGGCTTATGGTCACTAAAGGACTTTTGTTATATGCTTTGAGTAGATTCATGCCATGCCTTTGTTTGCCATGATAAGTTCCTGTAACATGTTGTTTTCTTGCTCTAAACATTGCAACCTGATGTTATTTTCTGCAAAGTCTGAAACTGTTATTAGTTGCAATCTTGCCATGTCATTTTGAGCATGTTCTAGTCATTTCTGGAGATAGCTCAGTGTTCATGTTTTGTAATGTTTACCTGTACATCATGCCCATGCCTTTTGTTTTCATGTTGAGGTCCTGTAGCATGTTGTTTTGATGCTTGCAATATGCCTAGTTGCTGTTTTGGGCAGATTGTTGTCATATCTTGTATTGGGTGTATGTGTTGAACTGCTGTCTGCTTTTGAGTGTGCTCTATATGAAACTTGCTTGATTTTGCATGTAGTTTCATATTATCATGTTGCATCCTTGTTTTGAGGTGTTTGCTTGATGTTTGTATGCATTTTGCATCAATGCCATGCTTATCTTGTTTTGCTCATATCTTCTAGACCGTAGCTTCAATCTAATGAACTTTATATGTAACTTGACTAGAATTTCGTAGATCATCGTGGTGCATCTTAACTTGCTGTTTAACAACTTGAACATAAAGTTATTCAGATCTGGACCAATTTGAAATTTGCATGAGGACTTACCGAATTGTTATATGTTGTTTCCGCCTCATTTAAACTTGTCTTGATGTGTTGCTCTTGTTTGCATCATCTCTTGCCATGAGTAGCTTCTGTAGCTTTGTCATGCATCATGTTGTTGTGCATCATGTCTTGTTCATGGTGGTGTGTTTACTATGTTGTGTGCTTCTTCTTGTTAGTTCCGCTTGCTATGATCGTGAGGATTCGCTCGCTCACGCTTGGTTCGGCTTCATCCGCTCATCTTCTTCATGGACTCGTTCTTCTTCCTTGCGGATTTCAGGCAAGATGACCGCCACCCTGGATCTCACTACTATCATTGCTATGCTAGTTGCTTCGTTTTTCGCTATGCTGCGCTACCTATTACCTGTTTATCAAGCCATCCCAAATTGCCATGTCAGCCTCTAACCTTTTGCACCCTTCCTAGCAAACCATTGTTTGGCTATGTTACCGCTTTGCTCAGCCCTCTTATAGCGCTGTTAGTTGCAGGTGAAGATGAAGTTTGTTCCTTGTTGAACATGGAGATGTTGTTCTTGTTGGAACATGTTTACTTGTTGGGATATCACAATATTCATTATTTAATTAATGCATCTATATACTTGGTAAAGGGTGGAAGGCTCGCCTTATGCCTGGTGTTTTGTTCCACTCTCCGCCTCTAGTTTCCGCCATATCGGTATTATGTTCCCGGATTTTGCGCCCTAACGCGTCGGGTGATTTATGGGACCCCTTGACAGTTCGCTTTGAATAAGACTTTTCAAAGAAGGCCCAACATTGGTTTTACATTTGCCTCACCTAGCCTTTTTCCCTTGGGAGTCGCAGATCCCGAGGGTCATCTTTATTTACCCCCGGCCAATGCTTGTCTAAGTGTTGGTCCAAACTAGAGCCACTTATGTGCCGCCGAGGCAACTTGGGGTATCGCGGTTGCCGTGACGTAGTGTTCATCCGGGTGGCTCGAGACGAGATACGCGCTACTATCGTGGTGTCGCACGCCGAGGTCTTCTGGACTTGTTTTATTGCTGTGAATGTCTTGTAGCCGGATTCCGAGACTGATCGGGCTTCCCGGGAGAAGGTCTATTCTTCGTGATCGCGAGAGCTTATCATGGGCTGTTGGGACACCCGCAGGGTTTGAGTCAAAGCCGTGCTGCTGTTATGTGGCAGATGGGAATTTGTTAATGTCCGTTGTAGAAAACCCGGTTGATCTTAATTAAAATACACCAACCGTGCGAATCGGAGTGTCTCTTTTCGGGTTGATCGAGAGGAGAACACGGTTCTTGGGTTATGTTTGACGAAGTAGGAGTTCAGGATCACTTCTTGATCATTACTAGTTGACGACTGCCTTTGTTTCTCTTCTCGCTATTTATGTATGTTAGCCACCATATATGCTTAGTCGCTGCTGCAACCTCACCACTTTATCCCTTCCTTTCCCTTTAAGCTTTGCTAGTCTTGATACCCATGGTAATGGGATTGTGAGTCCTCGTGGCTCACAGATTACTACACCACCAGGCAGGTACAGGTTTATGATGATCATGACGTGAGAGCGATGTTTGCTTGTGTTGGAGTTCTCTTCCGCTTCTTCTTCGATCGTGGATAGGTTCCAGGTCGGCAGCCGGCTAGGTGGTGGATGTCGTTGAGTTTCTGTTATGTTTCATCCGTAGTCGGATGTTGATCTTGTATATGATGTTGATGTATTCTTGTGGCATTTGTGCCTTATGTATGTATCCCCATCTATTATGTAATGTTGATGTAATGATATCCACCTTGAAAGCGCTTCAATATGGGTCATCTTGGTGGGACCCAGTTCCTTTTTGGATAGGGTCGATATTGGGCGGAAAGTTGGTATCGAGCCTCGACCACCCTAGAGCCCCTTGATTGATCGGTAGTTTGGCCGTGTTGAGTCTAGAATAAATTTTTGGAGTCTAGTTATATCGAGAGTAGGAATTTTTACTCCTCCCCTTCGCCCCTTGAGGAATCTTGACGAGGTGTTTTGAATTACTTTCTTCCCCTTCAAATTTTTTTTTAGGATCACGCAGTTGTTTTTTCCTAGTTTTCCTCTTTTTATCCGGCATTTCTCAAGTTGACTGAACCTTCATCTTTGGTTCAATTGCTTCCCTCCGACGCCTTGTTTTTCCTTGTCCGGTTGTCCTTGTTTTTTCCCACCCGCCTCCCTTCCCCTCTCGAACCGGAGTCCGTAATCGAGCTTCCTACTGTGTGAAGTCTTTGCCTCTTTCCCAATGATTTCAACCGTGTTTCTCTTCAAGATATTCGCTTTCCTTCCAAGTTTTTTTTTTCCCGCCTCCCACCCTTTATTCCCGGAGTTTGGTTCTTTCACCATCATTTCATTAGTGGAGCCTCTTCCCTTTCTCAATTATTTCAACCGTGAATTCTCGCCTTGTTCGCATTCTTCATCCCCTTTTCCGGCACTCAATTCAAGTTTTTCGTGTTGATCATATTCTTTTCCCCTCGGTTCTTTGCTCGCTTTCGCCGTTTATCCTTCCGAGTTCAAGCATCTCAGAGATTCGCTTGTGTTCAATTAATTCGAGGTTGTCACCTCACAAATATTTCATTTTCCGGGCATCATCTATCTGTCAACATCCCTTCCAACGGTGTTTTTTTTAGTGGGCCCTAACCCAGTGTCTTTTCCCGTGATCTTACCCGACTTTCTAATTTCCGAGTTATTCTCAATTCTTTTCAATTTGCGTAAGAATGAATTTCATCCCGATGCCTTTTCCAAGATCGATTTCAAATCATTTCATTGTTGGCTCAACCTCTCTCGCTTTTCATTCTCCCTGAGTATCCCAACAATTTTGATGGTGTTTTCGCCCTCATTTGAAGATCGTAGAGTTTCTCTTAAACTTGTCCGCTCCTCGAGATTCATGGTGCTAGCTCGATGTTATCCTATCTATTTGTTTCAGTCGTGCAATTCTTTTCATCAATCCGAGTATTTCAGGTGTTGCTTTCCTCTCGATCATCCGGAGGTCATCTTTTCAAGATTTTTTCGCTCCAAGTTTTCAGTCGCTCTCCAATTATTCTATATCCGTGTTCTTCGCTCGTCTTCAATATTCTTCCGTGCTGCGCTCAAGCATTCGTTAATCAGTTCGCATCTCTTCGATCTTTTCTCTAATTTCCTCAATATCTTCGCTTGCTCTAGTTCTTCCCGCGATTCAGTCTCTTTCATCACCATTTTCAATTCTAACGTGGTTCGCTCAAGATTCTTTTTTCTTTGATTATCATTAATTCATTCTGCTCTTCCAATCCTACCGTGGTTCATGAAGTTCTCTCAAGTTTTGTGATATGTTTCTTAATCCTTTTTCAACGAGAATAAGTTGTATGTAAATCCATTGCTTGTCATCAATTTAATTTGATGAAGGATAAGCATACAATAAATCTTATTCTTATTTCATCAAGTGATTAATCTTTTCTTCGGAGTTTGTTCTTGAGGAATAAATTCTACTTCCAAGTGTTTTTCATCTTTTCTCTTCCGAGTTCAATTTCTACTTTTCGTCGGAACCTCCATCTAAATCATCGCAATGCTCATCTTATTCTTTTCATCCTTCAATTTTACCTCATAATCCTTTTGTTACCGGAGTTCTTCACGGTGGTTCTTCATGATTTAATTCATTCTTCAAGTGTTCATCAAGATTCTTGTCGGTGGAGTTCAAGTATCCTTTTCTCTGCCTTGAAGTGCAATTAATTCTCTGTATTCTTTGTATTGAGTTTTGCATTTCTTGTTCCTCTCATATTCTTTTCTTTTCCGCTTGTGGTCAGCGCTCACCTCATAATTTTGAGATGTTACCTATATGTCCACATCAAGTTTATTCTTTCGTTGTTGATTTTCAACAACTCTGCTCAACCTTTCCTTCTAAGTTCTTTTCATTCAAATTCTTTCAATTCTTCCGGAGGCATTATGTTGTTTATCTGGCCAAGTCTCATTCCATCTTCTGAAGTTCATGCTCTATTATTTCCTTGTTAACCCGGAGTGCTGCCTAAATTCCTTCGCTATTATTCCTTTTCCATCTTGTTCTAACCAGAGTTGTTTCAAAGTTCATCTTGTTTCCATGAGAATTTGATTCTCGCCATTCTCGCTGCTTCTCTCTTCTTCTCGAGTGCCCTCGATCTTTGCTTCTTCTTCTTGAGTTCTTGTTTCACCTCATCCTTTTCCTTCCGTTCGTCCTAAGATCTCGGATCAGATCTTGTTAGTGGAGGAGTGTTGTAACCCCTGATTCGGCGCGCCTGTGTGTCCTTCGCTTATTCGTCGTTGTTGCCATGTCATTTGCTCGCGTTGCACTTTTGCCATGTCATCATCTGCATTTAATATCATGTCATCCTGCATTTCATTTTGCATACGTGTTCGCTCTATGCGCCCAGCATTTTCCTGTCCGCTTTTGTAATCCGCACTTATGTCTCCCGGCGCCTTTTTACCTCTTTTTTCGCGGTGTTAAACGGTCTCGAATGGTCGAGGTTTGTCAATGCCTTGGTATAGCACCGTAGACCGCCTGTCAAGTTTCGGATCATTTGAGGTCGCTTTGGTACCAACGTTAACCGGTAAACCAAAAGCCTCTTTGCATTGCAGCCCAACTCCCTTTCCAAGTTGCCCAAACCCACCTAACTCCTCTCCATGCTCCTGCCGCTCGACACGATCGCGGGGCCGAAAACCGCACCTCATTTGACTCTCCTAGCTCCCTCTACCTATTTATATGGGCACCCTTCAAATTTCGGGTCCAAACCCTAGTCTAGCTCCTCCTCAGCCACCGGACGTGTCCACTTCGGCCACGACGTGTCCGCCGCTTCCACGCTGTTCCCCTACCAATCGGGCGCCACCTACCACGCCGCCAACACTGGGCTGCCATTGCATTGGCCATGCGTTCATGGAGCCCATCCGGGGTCTGCTGGTTCGGCCTCGCTGCCGCTCGGTTATAGCCCGCTTGCTGCCGCTTTTCGCTCGCTGAGCCGCTTGCTGCTTTCGCTCCGGCTGGCGCTGCTTCACACAAGGCCTGGGCTGTTATGAAGTTCGCTCCTGCTCGCTTCTGCCTCCGAGTTTCCGGCTCGCCGGGCTTCATGAGCCTTCCTCGCCGTTGCCGGATCCGCCGGATCCGTCCGGGCTACCTCCCGACCTCTCCTCGACCTTCCGCTGTCGCCCCCATCGCCTCCGCGACATTCCGCGAAGTTCCGCCTGCTTTGAAAACCGTGGCAACCCGAGGTTGATTTTCCCTCCCAAAAATTCACTAAGTCCCGTAATCTGCAGTAATTTTGTTCCATTTTCTTTGCATCATATCTCTGTCATCGCTGTTCGCTTCATGCGTGTAATATGTCAAAATGTTTTCCAAGAGTAGATCACTTAATTTCATTGCATCATTTTCATTTGAGCTCATCTCGATGCCCGAAATGCTGTTAGAAGAGTGCTATGTGATGTTAGTTTCTTATTTTATCAGAACTTGCACTTTGTCATTTTTGCCATGATTGATGTGTGCATCCTATGGACTTGAGTCCTATGTGTTTTGGTAATATGCCATGCCATCTTTTCAGTGGTGCTTGCTATGTATTTTTGTGATCTATGTGGTGACTAGCACAAGCATGCAAACTAGGTGTCTTGTTGTTGCTGTTTTCAGCCCTGTTCTGCTGATATTTTGATGCCATGTTAACTTGACGCTACCGAGAGATCCATGCATATTTTGAGATACTTCAGTAAGTATGTTTTGTTCATGCTTGCTCTATCCATCCATGCCCTTGTTTGCAATTATGGAGTGCCATAGCTTGAGTCAATCGAGCTCTACTTTTGCTATCAAATGTTTCTGGCAGATTGTATACATGTTATTCAATTTTGCCAAGGTTGTTGTGGTTGATCCATGTATGCTATGTTATTGTTCTTGCCATGTATGTCTTCTATGCCATGTCTTCTTGATGTATGTATGCTTAGTTTATCATATAAGTCTCTGTAGTGAGTGCATTGAGCTTGTAAACATGCCTACTTGTTATCAGTTTTTGACATGCCATGTTGCTGAATCTGTTAACGAGACTTTCGATATTGACATGGGTGCCATCATATTTTCTGATCCTTTTTGGCTTATGGTCACTAGAGGACTTTTGTTATATGCTTTGAGTAGATTCATGCCATGCCTTTGTTTGCCATGTTAAGTTCCTGTAACATGTTGTTTCATAGCTTAAACATTGCAACCTGATGTTATTTTCTGCAAAGTCTGAAACTGTTATTATTTGCAATCTTGCCATGTCATTTTGAGCATGTTCTAGATTTCTGGAGTTAGCTCAGTGTTCATGTTTTGTAATGCTTTACCTGTAGATCATGCCCATGCCTTTTGTTTTCATGTTGAGGTCATGTAGCATGTTGTTTTGATGCTTGCAATATGCCTAGTTGCTGTTTTGGGCAGATTGTTGCATATCTAGTATTGGGTGTATTGTTGAACCGCTGTTCGCTTTTGAGTGTGCTCTATATGAAACTTGCTTGATTTTGCATGTAGTTTTCATATTATCATGTTGCATCCTTGTTTTGAGGTGTTTGCTTGATGTTTGTATGCATTTTGCACAATGTCATGTTATCTTGTTTTGCTCATATCTTCTAGACCGTAGTCTAATCTAATGAACTTTATATGTAACTTGACTAGAATTTCGTAGATCATCGTGGTGCATCTTAACTTGCTGTTTAACAAATTGAACATAAAGTTATCCAGATCTGGACCAATTTCGAAATTTGCATGAGGACTTACCGGAATTGTTATATGTTGTTTCCGCCTCATTTAAACTTGTCTTGATGTGTTGCTCTTGTTTGCATCATCTTGCCATGAGTAGCTTCCTAGTTGTCATGCATATGTTTGTTGTGCATCATGTCTTGTTCTGGTGGTGTGTTTACTATGTTGTGTGCTTCTTCTTGTTAGTTCCTGCTTTCATGATCGTGAGGATTCGCTCGCTCACGCTTGGT
>JAHIAM010006289.1:0-26515 GCA_021605205.1 Aegilops longissima | reverse complement strand
TGGAGCGCGGGAGCACCTACGTGAAGCGGAGGTGAGCCATTGGGGGTTAGCTTGGGTCGGATGGCGGAGTTGGCACCGCGACGAGTTGGCGGCGGCCGGGCTCGGTGATGTCGGGTTTGGTGTTGGAGCCACGGCGGCTGGAAGTGATAGTAGGCCGCGACCGTGAGTGCGATGGATAGGGTGGCGGGTTGTTAGGTGGCCGGAGCTTCGGGCCACGAGCTCCGCGCGGGGTTCGGTGATCAACGGCGCCTGGTGGGCACGAGGAAGAGAATGGAGGATGGAAGGGTAGCGTGCTCACGGCGAACCTCGGGAGAGCCTCGCGGGTCGGGCGGTCGAATGGCGCGACGGCGATGGGGATTCCGCGCCTCGAGCTCTGGCGAGGTCGGTAGTGGCCTGGTGCTTAGGAGAGGGGGCTTGGCTAGCTAGAGGTAATGGGGTGCGGCGGAGCTGCTGGACATGGTGGGAGGAGCGTGGACGGCGGGGGCACGGCCGACGGTGGCGCGGCGATGGCGGGCCGGTTGGGGGAGAGCGAGAGAGGGCAGGGGAAAGTGACGTGTCCGGGGTCGGGCGACGACTGGGTCGCCCAGGGTGGGCGGGCGAGGGCGGCAAGTGGGGCCGCTAGCTTCGGCCGGCCAGATTAGTTGCCTGCTGGAGCTAAGCAGCATGCTGGTGGCTGGGCCAAGTGGGGCGATGTGTAAGTTTTTTTTAAGTTTTTCTATTTCAGAACTCTGGGTTTTTTAAAATACCAAATCTATTTTAAAAATTACCAAATGCTTCTGGTCACTTGTTGGAATATTCCCAACATGAAACATTTTAGTTTGACAATTTTGAACATTTAAAATATTTTTCATAATTTGAAATGCTCATTTCAAAAACTTGTGGATTAATTCTAGAACCCTTAGATGACCTAGAAAATGGTGCACCTCCTTTGACATGGGTTCGAACCCAAACAAAGAGGATGAGCATTTTGAAGGGCATTTGATTCATTGAAATAAATTTTAGTAAACCCTAGTTCTTTAAGGGGGTGTTCGGGTTTCGCCTTCCCCATTTCAAATTCAATGAAATTTAAACATGATGCACACCCTAATGCATGGTCTATCCGGATGTGACAACTCACCCCACTCAAAAGAATCTTGTCCCAGATTTAGGATCTGCTATAAAAGGTGGGTACTCAAGTCGAAGACGATCCTCCCTTTCCCAAGTTGTTCTTGCTCGGAATGGTTTGACCATTGAACCTTTAGAAACTTGATATTCCGGCCGAGTGGTACGCTCGGTTTGATCGAGGATAGAACGGGATATTCTCGATAGGTGAGGTTTCTTGGAGATCAAGCTGCTTGTGGTCCACCCACGGATAGGATCCGAGAAGCAACGCGAGTTGGGAAACGTGGAAGACATCATGGACTTTGGAAAGATGCGGAGGTAGTTCCAATTGGTAGGAAACTTCCCGCTTGGCAAGAATGCGAAGGGTCCAATGTAACGAGGAGCCAACTTGCCTTTGATATAAACGATGGGTTCCTTTAAAGGAGTAACCAAGGTAAGCCTTTCGCCAATTTATAAGCCATAGGCTTATGCTTGGTCATATTGGCTCTTTTGACGAGATTGGGCTGTTTTCAATTTCACGTAACAACGCGAACTTGCTCTTCGCTTCCTGAATCATATCCGCCAAAGAGTTGTCTCTCCCGGTTTCACCAGCTTAAGAGGCGTCGACATTTCCCCATAAAGAACTTCGAAGGGGCTTTGCCAAGCTGGCTTGATAACTATTGTTATAAGGAAACTCGGAATGGAAGGCATTTCTCCCAATTCATGCCGAAAGAGATGACAGGCTCAGCATATCCTCTAGGATTTGATTGACTCTCTACTTGACCACTTGATTGGGGATGAAAGCGTGCTAAAGGAGAGACGAAGTTCCCATAGCGTTTGGAAACTTTCCCAAAATCGAGAGGTGAAGAGACTACCACGGTCGAGTTAATTTCCAATGGAACACCATGAAGAGACACTATTCGAGAGATGTATAAATCAGCTAGCTGGCTAGCGGTTATACTCTCGCAACGGGTAGGAAGTGGGCTACTTTGGAAAGACGATCAACGACAACGAAGATAGCGTTATTCCTCTCTTGGTCCGGGAAACCCGTAATGAAATCCATACCGATTTTATCCCATTTCCATTCAGGAATTTCCAAAGGTTGAAGGGTCCAGGCGTTGATGCTCGCTTAACTCGACGGCGACGCCGCAGTTAGCAATGTATTGAGCGATTTTCTCTTCATCCTAGTCCACCAAAACCTCGGCGAGTCTTGATACATTTTAGTACTACCGGATGAATGGTGAGAGGAGAGTCATGAGCTTCCTTAAGGATCAATCGCCTCAGGTTGCGCACTTTGGGAACCACTAGACGGTCTCCAAAGAACACGACACCTTGTTCATTAATGGAGAAACAATCAACTCCTTTCTTGATGTTTCTCCGATACGGAGATTCCTGATCTACCTTCCGTGCTTTGATGATCTGATCCGTAGGGTAGGTTTCGCCACCGGGTGGAGAGGAACCTCGAGGAACAATGTGAAGATTAAGCTTACGAAATTCCTCGTGGAGAATTGGTTGACTTTGTTGTAACATCAGATTGTTACAATAAGATTTAGCATTTAGTGCGCCGCCATGACATTGGCTTTGCTCGGGTGTAGGATATTCCTAAGTCGAAATCTGTATCAACTCACCCAACGCCTTTGCCCGAGATTCAAACCGTTGGGTGAAGATATTTTCAGACTTTGGTGATCGGTTAGATTTCGCAACGATTACCCGAAGGTAATGTCGCCAGGTTTTGAGTGCATGAACCATCGCGCAAGCTCTAGATCGTGTGGGATAGTTATCCTCATGTGGACGAATCCCGAGAAGCGTGCAATCACATGACGATCTTGCATGAGTATGCAACCTAGTCCTTGTCGCGAGGGCCGTAATAGATAATAAAGTCCTTAGAGAAATCTGGTGGAACAAGTACGGAGCAGATGTCGCGCCTTTTCGCCTGAAAGCTATCTCGATTTGGCGCCCATTCAACTTTTATCTTTCTTGAGGAGTTCGTTAGAGGTTTAGCAACTTTAGAGAAATTCTCGATTAAGCGGCGCAATAGCTCGCTAAACCGAGGAAACTCCGAACTTGCTTGACCGATTCGTGGAGTCCAATCAAGGACGGCTTGAACTCGCCGATTGACAGCAATACCCTTACCGAGATTACATGTCCTAGATAGGTCACTTCAACCAGAATTCACATTTAGAGAATTTGGCATAAAGGCGGTGCTCTCAAGTTTCATCAATACTAGCCTTAGGTGTTCGCATGTTCTTCCTCATTCTTGGAGTAGATGAGTATATCATCGAGGTATACCACACTAATTTATCCAAATACTCCATGAAGATTGAGTTCATTAACCAGAGAAAGTGGCTGGAGCATTGGTTAATCCGAAGGACATGACGTGTACTCGATTGGCCATAACGAGTGACAAAGGCCGCTTTAGGAATGTCCCCGTTTTGATTTTGATTTGATGGTAGCCCAACCTCAAATCCATCTTGAAAAGATCGAGGATCCAGCGAGCTGATCAATGTGTCGTTGATCCCGGGAGCGGATACTTGTTCTTGATAGTGACCAAATTGACGGTCGGTAATCTACAACCATCCGATCCGACCATCCTTCTTCTTGACGAAGAGGACGGGCAAGCCCATGGAGAGAACTAGGACGGATGAAACCTTTGCAAGGACTCATCGAGTTGTTTCTTAAGTTCAGCTAGTTCTGGGGTGCCATCTTATAAGGTCTTCTAGAGATTGGGCGGTTCCGGAATAAGATCTATCCAACTCGACATCCCTCGGGTGGAACACCGGCAGTTCTTCCGAAAGACATCCGGGAAATCACGGACACCGGAATATCTTGATCCGGAAGAGGGTCGCAAAATTCTTGGTTTCATTTGTTCATCTTTCTTTCCGGAGTTCCAAGTTTTCTCGGCTATATCATTTCAAAGCTTCATCTTATCGCTGCAAGGCTTCACCTTGTGTTTTCAACTTCTCCTAATTTTTTTTATTTTATCATCCTTTATTACCGGAGTTCATCATGGAGGCTCTACATGCTGCTTCATCAAGGATTCTTTTAATTATTAATTGGTCTTCAAGATTTCTCTCGAGTTATGATCCAAGCCACACTCAAAATTAACATGGTGCTCAACACATGTTTTGTTTTGAGGAGTTCAAGTATTCTTCTTTTGCATTCGGTGCAATTCTTTCTACCTTACCTCTTGAGATGGTGTTATGTCATTCTCGACAATTTCCTTCGTGTTTCATGATTCACATGTTGTCAAGAATGAGGTATTTTAAATCCATCAATCTCTTCATTGGACTTATCTTGGGCTATATTTCACCTAAAGCTTTCCCTAAGGATTGTTGCTATTTATGGTGCTTATTAAGGACCCAAGTTCTTCATTTGTCCTCCGGTGATATAAGTTTCTGCCTCCTTGTTGATATCAATCCAATCGCTTGTTTCCGCAGGCGTAAGCTCACCTCATAATGTGGAGATGTTTCCATAAGCCCACAAGCTTATTCTTTTCGTTGTTGATTTTCCAACAACTCCGCTCAATTCTTCTTTGCAAGGGTGCTTTTCCAAGTTCATTTGTGGCAGAAGTTGTCATTTTCTTCTCCATTCCTTTATTCCAATGACCTATCTTCAATTTTTCTTCCGGAGGCATTGTGATGTTGCACTCTTCGACCCATCATCTTCTTTTGTCAAGATCATGTTCTTTTTCTTGCATTATCCATTTAACCGAGTGTTGTGTCATCTCTTCAAGTTCTTTTCATCTTATCTAGTTTTCTTCTTCTTCTTTTAGTCGGAGGCCCAAATTTTATCAATCTTATTCCTTGTCTATCTAGTTTTAACCGAGTGGTTTCAGTATTTATCTTACCACTTAACCTCTTGGTCCTCGTCAGATCCCTTGTTCCTCGCTTTCTAACAGAGTGTTTTCAACTTTGTTCATCTTCGTTGTTTCTTTTTCTTTCAAGTTTTCAACCTCTTGAGATTCATTGGTTTCATTCATTTCGGAGAAGCAACTTTGTTTTACCTCTTCCTCTTCCGCTTCTCTCCGGTGCCATCCTAGATCTCGACGAGATCCTCTCGTAGTGGTGGAGTGTTGTGACGCCTCAAGACCGGAGCTTCAGCTGTTTTCCGTGGTTTCCAGTTTTGCCATGTGGTTTGTTTTGTTTTGCATTGCATCATGTCATCTCTTGCATTGCATCATCTCATCATGCCATTTAATTTTAAAACTCTTCTAAATAAATGGTATGGATTTTTTCGATCCATTTAAATCGGGAATTCACATGGTGACTTCTTTATAACATATCCTCCCAATATTAGGGAGCTATAATAATTATTCCATTTATTTGGAATTGATTATAACACACTTGCAAAAATCCCAATGCCATTGTTATCTCAATTCTTGGTCTCCAACTCGCCCATAATTTCTTTCATCATTTTCCTGAGCTCCACCAAAATCCGAACATTTTGGACATCATGAATCCTAGTCCTAGTTCAAACCCATTTGAATTAAATTCAAATGTGTTTGAATTTAAATCTTTCAATCATGCCTCTTTCTATTTTCTTGAACGAGCATATTTTTTGCAGTCCGGAAATTTACCCGCATGCCCAAATTCTTCCTCTAAACCTTTTCTTCTCTTTTCCTTTCTTCCAGCTTCTCGTTAATTTAAAGAATAGAGAGAGCTACCAGCAGGCCTCTTAGGCGCGACCATCCAAACCGCCTATGCCCGCAGCCTAACCAGCAAACCAAGTCGGCCCATTTGCCTGGAGGCCAAGGCCCACTCACCCGTAAACCCAGCCCGAACCCCCATCTCCCTCGATCCTCCTCCTCCTCCTTCGCCCTCTCCCCCCGCCAGAGAGCGCTCACGCCTGATCTCCCTTCCCGATCCCATCTCTCTCCCTCCTCATGATCAACCCCCCGCCCTCGCCTCCCTCGTGGCATCACACGCCTGGCCCTTGGCCTCTCCACCTCCTCGACCGCTTCCCCGCCCTGCCACTGCATCTCCTCCGTCTGCCCGAAGGCCTTCACTCGTGACCTGTCAGCCTGTGAAACTGGGTGGCGACCACCTCCCAGCCTGCAGCCATCTTCCTCGGGTCGAGCTCCTGCTGGCCGAGCCTCCGCCGCCATGGACGCCCATGATCCCCGCCTCGCGCCTCCGCCGTCCGAGCTCGGCGAAGTCACCAGCCCCGACCTCCTCCTCACAGGTTACCACCGAGATCGCCGTAGCGCCTCCAAGGCCGACCTGGCGCCGCTTCTCTCGCTAACGAGCACTGCCGCCGCCTCCGTCCGTGCTGGCGAAGTCCAGCCGCCGCAGCCGTCGCTCACGCTCGTGGCCTCATCCCGCCTCGGTTTCGGTCCTCCCGCGCTTAGTTCCTCTGCTGCTCCCTGCTTTGTGCTTCGCTGCCGTCCCCATCGATCCGAAGGCCATACGGGCCTCAGCCTCGAGCTGTTGTCACGATGCCTACCAACAGGAAAGTTTTGATCGCCAAGTCCCTTCGGATTCATCGAGTCCTTCATGTACAACTACATTCGGCGAGGCGATAAGTACCTCGACAACGATACATCTACACCGCCAAGACCGGACCGACAAGTACCACGACTTACGGCTACCGAACGACCATCAACCGAAACACCTAAGTACTCTACCGCCGCCTCCGAAACGCTATACCCTTTACGCCGAAGACGCCAAGTCCGTTCGATTCTTCAAGTACCGCTATCACGAACCGAACATCTTCGAAACGAACGAACCACTACCGCCGACTAAGACCCCTGTGGACCCCGAATCCACGGACATGAACAACTATTTCCGGCGAGATGTACCACTACCATCGAACGTGAACAACGACTTCCCCACGCCGCGGTACGACTACTTCCTCGACGATCATTGAGAACGTCTACTTCCTCTACTTTGCACCGAACGAGCACCGCCCGATTGCACGCTTCAAGGTATAACCACCGATGACCGACCCTGATCGAATCATCCTTGCGATGCCGCTTTTGCCATGCCACCGCTCCGTGGAACCCGTATCCGGATCACCCCACCATCTTGCATGACTCGCCACATCCACTTTCTTTGCACCGATATCTCAATCGAAGTTATCGGAACCGGAATGTTGCCGTGGCACCATTTTCGGATTCGTCGTGGCACCCTTTCTTCCACCACGGTGACATAATGCTTCATAATGCTCTTGTTAACGTTTTCCTAAAATTGCATAAACTTGCACTTGTCATCCGTGATCATGATAACAACATTTAAATGTTTAAAATTGTTGTTTGCATTAATTTGCTTAAATGCCATGCTAAAATGATTTATTTCATAACTAAATAACCGTAGCTCCATTTTAAATAAATTATATATGTAAATGGGGTAGAAAAATGCCTAGTTTAACATGGTAGCATTACTTTGCATGTTTAACAACTCTAAAATATGCTTTAGGTCAGATCTGTTCCGAATCCATAATATGCATATGAGGATTGTCCGGAATTGTTGTTTCTTATTTCCGGCCTCATTTAAACTTGCCTAGACAGTTAGTTTCATTTGCTTCACCTCTTGCCATGTTTAATAACATTTAATATTGTTGAGTACCTAATCGGGAGAGAACTAAATAAGGTTAGAAATTCGTCAATATGCAACTCGTTGCATATTGAGCTCCACTTAACTTGTAGTGTTGTTTGTGCATATTGCCATGCCATGCCTCATTAAACCGGACATGCATCATATTTGTTTGTGCATCATGCCATGTTTATGATTGTGCATTTATCTTGTTGTTTGTTTCTTTCCGTGTTGCTTCTCGTTCCGTAATGTTATGATTGTGAGGATTCGCTCGACACGCCTGCTTGTCCTCTTCATGGACTTGATCTTCTTCCTTGCGGGATTTCGCAAGATGACCATACCTCGAAATCACTTCTATCTTTGCTTGCTAGATGCTCGCTTTTGCTATGCCTATGCTACGATGCCTACCACTTGCTATATCATGCCACCCACATTGCCATGTCAAACCTCTAACCATCCTTTCCTAGCAAACCGTTGTTTGGCTATGTTACCGCTTTGCTCAGCCCTCTTATAGCGTTGTTAGTTGCAGAAGATGAAGTTTGTTCCTTGTTGAACATGGAGATGTTGTTCCTTGTTGGAACATGTTTACTTGTTGGGATATCACATATCTTATTTAATTAATGCATCTATATACTTGGTAAAGGGTGGAAGGCTCGGCCATGCCTGTGTTTTGTTCCACTCTTGCCACTTAGTTTCCGCCATATCGGTGTTATGTTCCCGGATTTTTGGCCCCTAACGCTGTCGGTGATTTATGGGACCCCTTGACACCGCTTTGAATAAGACTTCTCCAAAGAAGGCCCAACATTGGTTTTACATTTGCTCTCCTAGCCTTTTTCCCTTGGGAGTCGCGCCTCAAGGGTCATCTTTATTTAACCCCCGGCCAATGCTTGTCTAAGTGTTGGTCCAAACTAGAGCCACTTATGTGCCGCCCGAGGCAACTTGGGGTATCGTCTTGCCGTCAGACGCATCGCCATCCGTTCGGGCTCGACGACACGCTACTATCAGGTGTCGGCAGCCGGAGGTCTTGCTGGACTTGTTTTATTGCTGTGAATGTCTTGTAGCCGGATTCCGAGACTGATCGGTCTTCCCGGGAGAAGGTCTATTCTTCGTTGATCGCGAGAGCTTATCATGGGTTGGGACACCTCGCAGGTTTGAACTTTCGAAAGCCGTGCCTGCGTTATGTGGCAGATGGGAATTTGTTAATGTCCGTTGTAGAAAACCCGGTTGATCTTAATTAAAATACACCAACCGCGGTGCGAATCCGTGAGTGTCTCTTTTCGGGTTGATCAAAGGAGAACACGGTTTCTAAGCCTCGACGTGAAGTAGGAGTTCAGGATCACTTGATCATAGTTGTTCGATCTGCTTTTGCCTCCTCTTCTCGCCTTCTTTTGCGTATGTTAGCCACCATATATGCTAGTCGCTTGTGCAGCTCCACCTCACTACCCTGTCCTACCTTAAGCTTAAATAGTCTTGATCTCAGGGTGTGAGATTGCTGAGTCCCGTGACTCACGATACTTCCCAAACCAGTTTGGTGTGCCGATGAAACCTGCAGTGATGGACCCGAGCTCAAGGAGGAGCTCGATGAAGATCTTGTTCATTGTGTTGTTTCGCTTCAGCTTGATCAGAGTGGAGCCTCAGCTTGGGACGATCAGATCTGTGTAGCTTGGGGTAGTCTTACACAACCCACCCTAAGGTCAGCGCTATGCATGCCCCAAGATGCTACAAACACCGAACTACTTGCAACTCCCTGACTATGAACAGGGTGGTTAAGAAGTCGAGAGGGTCCATTGTTTGGGCCCAATGCGTGGTAGTAGCTAGTTCATGGATCACAAACACAGATCTCAGCTTCTTGTTCGGCCTCAATGAAACAACCCACCATGTACTCCTACATGGCCTCTCATCGATACCTTTACCAAATCGTGTTCAACACTTTCACTCTCGAACCAACACAACCTTTCACTCCAGCTCATCATCCCGATGAGCCGACCTGACACAACTCTAAGCATAGCAAGTATAGCATGGTAGGAATCACAAACATGGCTCAATCAACTCCTACACATACTAGTGGGTTTCATCTAGTTATCGTGGCAATGAACAGTCATGCAAAGGAAGTGGGTTCAACTACCGCAGCACACAACAGCTTGAATCGCTTGTCTTAATGCAAAACGAGAGCAGAAGCGAGAACATGGGTTTGTATCGAATGATCAATGAATTGCTTGCCCGATGGAACTGGGGTAGAACTGCCCTTCGATGGGTAGTCGAGGTTATCTCTGGGCAGAACCTATCATGAAACACAACCAAATAAACATACAAACAATATGCAACAATATGATGCATGCTATGACATGGCAATATGGATGTGTGTTGGCCTAATGCAAGTTGAAGGAACAGGGATGAACTCATTTGAATCAAAGGTTCAAATGATAGCTCATTTGAGTTAGCCTAATGGTGCAAAATTTAATTCTGGTTATTCAGCATAGTTAACTTGTTTTAACATGCATGAAACCTGTACCAATGGATAGAGTGTATTTTTCTGATAATTTTTCATATATAAATCTTGCATTTGGAGTTATAGAATAAAAGTTATAAGCATTTGAAATTTGAATTATATTCGAATTTATTATATAAAATAATCCAGAATTTGAATTAATGCGCCATGAGGTCAGCGTGACGTCAGGGTCAACGGGTCGCCCAGTCAAACTGACCAGGGACCTGCATGTCGTTAGTTTAAACTAATTTAATTAATTAGAACTAATCCTAATTAGTTTAACCGAGGCCCCACCATTGACTCGTATAGTCAACAGGCTCATTTGGTCAACTCATCATGCCTAGCCGGCAAGGCCAAAGGGCGGAGCAAAGTGCTTTTGCACTTTCCGGCACCAAATGGAGGGAGCACCTACGGAAGCTGGAGGTGAGCCGCGTTAGTGTGGGGTTAGCTTGGGTCGGGATGGCTTGAGTTGGCGCCGGCGACAGTCGGGCGGCGGGCCTGGGTGATGTCGGGTTTGTGTTGGAGTCCGGCGAGGCGCGGAGTGCATAGTTAGGCCCAGCGACCCAGGAGTGCGATGGATAGGGTGGCGGGTTGCAGGTGGCCGGAGTCTCGCCACGAGCTCCGCGCGCTGGTTCGGGTGATCAACGCGGCCGTGGTGGTGCACGAGGAAGAATGGAGAGGATGAAGGGTAGCAGGCTCACGGTGAACCTGTGGAGAGCCTCGCCGGGTCGGGGCGGTTCGATGCGGCGGCGACGGGCGATGGGGATCTCCGCGCCTCGAGCTCGGCCGAGGTCGGTGTAGTGGCCTCGGGTGCTTAGAGCGAGGGGGCTTGGCTAGCTAGAGGTAATGGGGTGCGGAGCTGGACATGGTGGGAGGAGCGTGGACGGCGGGAGCACGGACGACGGTGGCGCCGGCGATGGCCGGCCAGGTTGGGGAGAGCGAGAGAGAGGGGCAGGGGAAAGTGAGGTGTCCGGGTCGGGCGACGACGGGGTCGCCCAGGCGCGGCGGCGAGGGGCAGTGGCGGCGGCCAGTCATGGGCGCCTCAAGCGCCGGGTCAAGAGCTCAGTTGCCTGCTGAGCCGAGCCACAGCTACTGGCTACAGCCGGGCTGGGCCTACAGGGCCGCAAGGCATGCATGTGTAAGTTTTCTTTTTAAGTTTTTCTATTTTCAGAATTCTGTGGGGGTTTTTAAAATACCAAAACTATTTTAAAATTACCAAAATGCTCCTGGTCACTTGTTGGAATATTCCCAACATGAAACATTTTAGTTTGACAATTTTTGAACATTTAAAATATTTTCATAATTTGAAATGCTCATTTCAAAACTTGTGGATTAATTCTAGAACCCTTAGATGACCTAGAAAATGGTGCACCTCCTTTGACATGGGTTCTGAACCCAAACAAAGAGGATGAGCATTTTGAAGGGCATTTTGATTCATTGAAATAAATTTTAGTAAACCCTAGTTCTTTAGGGGGGTGTTCTGGTTTCCGCCTTCCCCATTTCAAATTCAGATGAAATTTAAACATGATGCACACCTAATGCATGGTCTATCTGGATGTGACAGCAGTTCCCTTTTATAACCTAAGTACTAGCACTATTAAAACTCCCGCGAGGGAACATCGCTCATGTTTGGTACGCATCGGTAGGTGTGAGCAGGCTGCACTTAATTGTAGCACTAGTACTTTCAAACGGATGGGGAACAAGGTAAAGATGAAGGATGGTTTTTGTTTGAGGTCTTAAACGACTCGATGAGTTTAGCTCTAACATAAATTTCAAGTAGACTACACTACTTAAATGCGTAAATTTTATGTTATCGTTCAAATGGCACAAAATACTATATGTTGAGACCAATGGAAGTACTACTATCAACCCATGATTTAACCACTAAGCTATGCTAAAGTGGAGTAGTAATTCTTCTTTTCCACGCCACATCCACTCAATACGCTTGTATTAATTGACCATCAATGAAGTGAAGCACTTTACACGCTCAAATTATCATGGGGTGGATCTGTACAAAATTGCGCCCCGCTTCATGTATTCCGCTGCAGCGCAAGGAATGAGTGTGCGTGATGGCGTGGACATCTTCGCCAGGCATGTAACGCCAAGGCGGCTCAGTGGAGGACGCAGTACATTCTTCGAACTAGCAGTCATCATGATCAATCCACACAAGGATGTCGCGATACCTCCACATGTACCACGGGCTTCATGAACTGTAAGAGAGACACCGGGTAGCATGCCATTGTGTTTTGCACATACTCAAGAACTAGTAAGGTATACGTGCATTGCACGCTGCCAGATTTTATGCACCAAATTATGAATAAATACCACACTCAGCAAGCAAGCCTCAGTCATATATGCCTGATGTAGACCTTCGCTTAATTTTTATAGTTCATCTCATTCAAAATCAGTTAGTTTTATTAAAAAACCTAGGGCTCTTTGATTCGTGAGGATTTTCAAAACACGGAAATGTGGGGATTAGAGGAATGTCGCCTTGAGTCCTACAGATGGTATGAGTGTTTGATTGTGCATAGAAAAATGCAGAATTCTTTCAAAGAGGTTTGAGGATGGATGTTTCTATGAATTATGCAATGCCATGCTATTTAGCCGAGCATCATATGTGAATTATATCATGTCATTTTTTTGTATTTCTCATTGCTTTTTTCACAATGTTTGCATATTCAACTGCTCTTCCTGCATCAGCCATTTGAATTGGTGATGGAGAAATCTAGAGTGAAAACAAGGTCTTCAGAGCAGATAATGCTACCCGTGAAGCAGATATCTTGTGGTTACATATAGCTCTTCGAGGAGGATTCAGAGGCGTATGGCCGTCCTATTATCCCTCGAGGTATATGCTCAAACTTGGCAGGTTATATTACTCATATCATGCATATGTTGTATTGCAATGCTTAGTTTTTACATCATATACACGATATTGAATGCCATCTCCTTAGTTGACACATCATATGTATTGCCCTCTCGCCACTTCCTTAGTATATAAATCATATATTTGAATTATATCATGCCATGATGTTTACATAGACATCATGTATCTGAATTATGGCATGCCAACCCATTTTCTAAAGACGTAATATAGTTATATCATCTCATCCTGTTCACATAGTCATCATATTTTGAATTATGTCATTCTATCTCGTGAATTATATCATGCCATCATGTTTCCATCGACGGCATGTTTGTGATTTATGGCATGCCAACCACATTAATAGAAACATCGAGATAGTTATATCATGTCATCATGTTTACATAGTCATCATATTTTGAAGTATGTCATTTTATCCTGTTTAGTTAGCCATACATGTGAAATTGTGCTATCCTGTTTAATTAGCCATCATATATGTGAAATTATGTCCTGCTATTCTGTTTGGTTAGACAACATAAATGTGAATTATTTCATGCCCTTTTTTCTTCCCTACTATCCATTGCACATGTCTATCTTACAATGTCTGTACATTCAATTGTGACGCCTCAAGACCGGAGCTTCAGCTTGCCTTCCGTGGTTTCCAGTTTTGCCATGTGATTTGTTTTGTTTGAGCATTCATCTTGTCATCTCTTGCATTGCATCATGTCATCATGCCATCATATCATTATTTTTAAAACTCTTCTAAATAAATTGCATGGATTTTTCGATCCATTTAAATCGAGGGAATTCACATGGTGTTTTCTCTTTATAACATATCCTTCCAATATTAGGGAGCTATAATAAAAATATTCCATTGTTTTGGAATCACCATAACACACTTGCATAATATCCCATGCCATTGTTATCTCAATTTTGGTCTCCAACTCTTGCCATAATTTCTTTCACCATTTTCCGAGCTCCACCAAAATCCGAACATTTTGGACATGCGGAATCCTAGTCCTAGTTCAAACCCATTTGAATTAAATTCAAATGTGTTTGAATTTAAATCTTTCAATCATGCCTCTTTCTATTTTCTTGAATTCGAGCATATTTTTTGAGTCCGGAAAATTACCCGCTGCCCAAATTCTTCCTCTAAACCTTTTCTTCTCTCTTTTCCTTTCTTCCAGTTTCTCTTAATTTAAAGAATAGAGAGAGCGCCCAGCCAGCCTCTTAGGCGCGAACCATCCAAACCGCCTCTTGCCCGCAGCCTAACCAAGAAACCAGGCCGGCCCATTTGCCCTGGAGGCCAAGGCCCACTCACCCGAACCCTAGCCCAACCCCCATCTCCCTCGATCCTCCTCCTCCTCCTTCGCTCCTCTCCAGCGCCAGCCAGAGAGCGCCCACACCGATCTCCCTTTCCTCGATCCCATCTCTCTCTCCTCCCTCATGATCAACCCCTCGCCGCCTCGCCTCCTCCCTCAGGCATCACACCACGCGCCTTGGCCTCTCCAGCTCCTCCTCGACCGTTCTTCCCTGCCTCTGCTGCATCTCCTCCGTCCCGCCCCGAGCGCCTCTACTCGTGACCTGTCGCCCGGTGAACCTCGTCATGGCGACCACCTCCCGCGAGCCTGCAGGCCATCTTCCTCATGGGTCGAGCTCCGCTGGTCGAGCTCCCGCTGGCCGAGCTCCTCTCGCCGCCATGGACGCCCATGCGAGGATCCCGCCTCCTGCCCTCCGGCCGTCCGAGCTCGGCGAGTCACCAGCGCCTCCTCCTCCTCGCCAGGCCGCCCCACCGAGATCGCGCCAAGTGCAGCGCCGCCGCCTCACAAGCGTCGACCTGCTGTTGCGCTCGCCGCCGCTTCTCGCTAACGAGCACTGCCGCCGCCTTCCAGCTGCAGCCGGCGAGTCCAGGCCGGCCGCAGCTCGTCGCCCGCTTCGTGGCCTCATCCCGCCTCGGTTTCGGTCCTCCCGCGCTTAGTTCCTCTCGCTGCTCCCTGCTTTGTGCTTCGCTGCCGTCCCCATCGATCCGAAGCGCCCATACGCGGGCCTCAGCCTCGAGCTGTTGTCACGATGCCTACCCAACAGAAAAGTTTTGATCGCCAAGTCCCTTCGGATTCATCGAGTCCTTCATGTACAACTACATTCGGCGAGGCGACAAGTACCCGACAACGATACATCTACACCGCCAAGACCGGACCGACAAGTACCACGACTTACGGCGCCGAACGACCACCGAACCGAAACACCAAGTACCTCTACCGCCGCCTCCGAAACGCTGGTACCCCTTACGCTGAAGACGCCAAGTCCGCTTCGATTCTTCAAGTACCGCTACCGTCGAACCGAACATCTTCGAAAACGAACGTGAACCACTACCGCCGACCAAGACCCCTGTGGACCCCGAACATCCACGGACATGAACAACTACTTCGGCGACGAGATGTACCACTACCATCGAACGTGAACAACGACTTCCCCCTGTCTCTACTTCCTCGACGATCATTGCGAGAACGTCTACTTCCTCTACTTTAACTCGAGCACCGTTCCGATTGCTCGCTCCAAGGTATAACCACCGAGATGACCGACCGTGATCGAATCATCCTTGCGATGCCCTTCTTTTGCCATGCCATCGCTCCGGGGAACCCGGTAACCGGAACACCCCACCATCTTGCATGACTCGCTCACACGCTTTCCTTTGCACCGATATCTCAATCGAGTTATCGGAACCGATATGTTGCCGTGGCACCATTTTCGGATTCGCTGTCGTGGCACCCTTTCTTCCACCACGGTGACATAATGCTTCATAATGCTCTTGTCAACGCTTTTCATAAAATTGCATAAACTTGCACTTGTCATCCGTGATCATGATAACAACATTTAAATGTTTATAATTGTTGTTTGCATTAATTTGCATAAATGCCATGCTAAAATGATTTATTTCATAACTAAATAACCGTAGCTCCATTTTAAATAATTTATATATGTAAATGGGGTAGAATAATGCCTAGTTTAACATGGTATACTTTATTTGCATGTTTAACAACTCTAAAATATGCTTTAGGTCAGATCAGTACCAAATCCATAATTTGCATATGGGGATTTTCCGAATTGTTGTTCGTTGTTTCCGCCTCATTTAAACTTGCCTAGATAGCTAGTTTAATTATGCTTCACCTCTTGCCATGTTTAATAACATTTAATATTGTTGAGTACCTAATCGGAGAGAACTAAATAAGTGTTGTGAAATTCGTCAATATGCAACTCGCTGCATATTGAGCTCCACTTAACTTGTAGTGTTGTTTGTGCATATTGCCATGCCATGCCTCATTAAACCGACATGCATCATACTTGATTGTGCATCATGCCATGTTTATGTGATGGTTGTTTACTATGTTGTTTGCTTCTTTCGGTTTGCTTCTCTCGTTAGCTTCGGTTCCGCTCCGAGTTGTGAGGATTCATTCGACTTCGTCCGCTTGTCTTCTTCATGGACTCGATTCTTCTTCCTTGCGGATTTCGGCAAGATGACCATACCTCGAAATCACTTCTATCTTTGCTTGCTAGTTGCTCGCTCTTTTGCTATGCCTATGCTACGATGCCTACCACTTGCTTATCATGCCTCCCACATTGCCATGTCAAACCTCTAACCATCCTTTCCTAGCAAACCGTTGTTTGGCTATGTTACCGCTTGCTCAGCCCCTCTTATAGCGTTGTTAGTTGCAGGTGAAGATGAAGTTTGTTCCTTGTTGAACATGGAGATGTTGTTCCTTGTTGGAACATGTTTACTTGTTGGGATATCACAATATATCTTATTTAATTAATGCATCTATATACTTGGTAAAGGGTGGAAGGCTCGGCCTTATGCCCGGTGTTTTGTTCCACTCTTGCCGCCCTAGTTTCCGCCATATCGGTATTATGTTCCCGGATTTTGCGCCCCTAACGCGGTCGGGTGATTTATGGGACCCCTTGACAGTTCGCTTTGAATAAGACTTTTCCAAAGAAGGCCCAACATTGGTTTTACCATTTGCCTCACCTAGCCCTTTTTCCCTTGGGTTTCGGAGCCCGAGGGTCATCTTTATTTTACCCCCGGCCGCTGCTCCTTCGAGTGTTGGTCCAAACTGAAGCGATGTCCGGTGGCCACCTCGGGCAACTGTGGTTTATGCCAACCCGAAGTTTGCTCATCCGGTGTGCCCGAGACCGAGATATGTGCAGCTCCTATCAGATTTGTCGGCACATCCGGCGGCTTTGCTGGTCTTGTTTTATTGCTGTGAATGTCTTGTAGCCGGATTCCGAGACTGATCGGGTCTTCCCGGGAGAAGGAATATCCTTCGTTGATCGCGAGAGCTTATCATGGGTTGTTGGGACACCCTGCAGGGTTTGAACTTTCAAAGCCGTGCCTGCGTTATGTGGCAGATGGGAATTTGTTAATGTCCGTTGTAGAAAACCCGGTTGATCTTAATTAAAATACACCAACTGTAAGCGTAATCGTGAGTGTCTCTTTTTCGGGTTGATCGAGAGGAGAACACGGTTTCGGGTTATGTTTGACGAAGTAGTTTCGTGATCACTTCTTGATCATAGTTGTTCGACCGTGCTTTTGCCTCCTCTTCTCGCTTCTCTTTATGCATGTTAGCCACCATATATGCTAGTCGCTGTCGCAGCTCCACCTCACTACCCTGTCCTACCTTTAAGCTTAAATAGTCTTGATCTCGCGGGTGTGAGATTGCTGAGTCCCCGTGACTCACGATACTTCCAAAACCAGTTTGTGTGCCGATGAAACTGCAGCGTGTGATGCACCTGAGCTCAAGGAGGAGCTCGATGAAGATCTTGTGCTTTGTGTTGTTTCGCTTCAGCTGATCAAGAGTGGAGCTCAGCTTGGGACGATCGGGATCCGTAGCATTTGGGGTAGTCTTCTTTTATTTTGGTTCCGTAGTCGGACCTTGATTGTATCTCGATGATGTAATGTTTTACTCATGTATTGTGTGAAGTGGCGATTGTAAGCCAACTATGTATCTCTTTCCTTATGTATTACATGGTTGTGTGAAGATTACCTCACTTATGACATTGCTTTCAATGCGGTTATGCCTCTAAGTCGTGCTTCGACACGTGGGAGATATAGCCGCATCGAGGGCGCTATCAAGTTGGTAATCGAGCCTTCCCGACTTAGGAGCCCCTACTTGATTGTTTGTCATGTTGTTGAGTCTAGAACGGAAAATGTTTTGAGTCTTAGGATTATATATATCGGAGAGTAGGATTTTTTTACTCCTCACCCTTCGTCGCTCTCGTGAGGTATCCCGACGAGAGTTTTGACTTTTCTCTCCTCAAATTTCACTAAATTTTTTTAGGATCACGCTGGTATCTTGGAATCGCTCCGATGGTTTTGTGACGAGAACATTGTTCTTGGTGCCTCCCGACATTTAGGGGTTGTGGCGTGTCCCGGGAGTTGAGCTCGAGGTGTTGTCGCCACAATTTTATCGCTGCAGCTCGAATACCGAGTTTTACCGACATCGAAATCTCTTTTATGCGCTTGTTGGTGAGATAACCTCGATAGCCCAAAGATCGTGGCGAAAAGGGAGTATTGCCATGACTTGTATAACGGATGTTTTTCAAGGTCGAGGTACACGATTTCGAGGTTTCTTGGTTATGTGTTGACGGATGGATACAATGATCTAGGTATTGTTAGTTTGGGTGATATATTTTGTGTCCCCTCAGATCCCCAACACCGATTGCATAACCGAAAGTTTCGGAGTTTATAGGTGGGAATTCTAGTAGCTATCTTTCCGAGGATGTATGGTTTGAGATTGGGGTTCAACGCCTAGTGGTCCGCCCACACGGTCGATACATCGCGAGATTAAAGAATCTATGCTGATTCGGGATGTTTGTCATTCGTCCGCCGCATTCGTGTCCGTGTGGGCCCCACCACGCCAAATCTTATCATGTTTTTTCCGCTCATTCTTGAAGCCAATTTTGTGTTTTTGTGGTATTCAAGTTGCTTCAATGCCAAGTGTTGATTCCATACCTTTCCTAAATGGTGTTCTCATATTGCTATGTGAATACTAATCCTTCTTGATCACCGAGCTTGTCATGTTAATTCTTTTCTCAACCGGCGTGTTTTCTTCAAGTGGATCCGATCATTCCAACATTCGCAAGATCAATTCTAAGCTTTTTCTCAACGGTGTTCATTTCATCCGACCCAAGTTGTTTTGATTTCCGCCTCCCACCCTTTTTCTTCAAGGACTCAGATTTCTTAATCAAGTATCCATTTTATTGAGTGAAGTTTCTTCATTCTTTTCCTTTAATGTTTTATCCGTGATTTCTCATGAAGACGCTTAAGGAAGCTTTAACCTTATCATTGTTCCATTCTAATTTTCTTCTCCGTGGATTTAGTCAAGATTTCGTGTTGATCTTATTCTTTTCATCATTTCAAATGCTTTCCATGTCGGTGCATCTCTTAATCATCCACTTTCGCTATTCAATTGTTCCGAGTGTTGAAGATATCTCGTAAGATTCTAGTTTCCATTCTCAATTCACTCAAGTTCTTTTGAGGATGCTATCTCATTCAAGCCATTAAATTCAACCGTGCAATATCTATTTCAAACAATTGTTCAACGGTGTTTTCTTTTGAGGGGCCCTAACCCACGTGTCTTTTCCTGTGATCTTACCTAACTCTTCTAATTTTCCAAGAGCTATTCCCAAATTCATTGCAAAGTTTGACGAAGAATGATTTATCATCACCAAATGCTTTCTCCAAGATCTTTCAAATTATTTTCATTGTTGGTTCAACCTTTCTAATTTTCATTCCGGAGTGCTTCAACAATTCATGGTGGTGTTTTCATCGTCATTCTCGAATTTTGAAGACCAAGAAGAGTTTTTCTTTAATCTTGCTCCATTCTCTTCAAGATTCATGGTTCTAGCTTGGTGCCATCCTCATAATTATTTTGATTGTGAGAATTCTTTTAACCCATCCGAGTAATTCAGAGTCTTTTCAGTTTGATTCTCCGGAGCCCATCATCTCAGAATTATTCATTCAAGCTTCAACTCTTGTTCCCCAAATCTTACCGGTGCATCATTCAAGTATTCACTAATCAGTTCGCCATCTATTCGCTCACTTGTATCTAAATCCTCTCAAATATCTTCATTCATTTTCCAATTCTTCCCGTGAATTGTGCCTTCTTCGCTCATTTTCAATTATTATGGTGGCTTGTTCAAGAGTTCTCTTCCTTCTTATCATATCAATTTATTCGTTGTTTCAATCCCACCGTGGTTCCATCATTACCTTCTCAAGTTTGCGCTTATATCTCTATCTTAATCATTTTTCAATGAGAATAAGTAGTATGCCTAATCCATTGCTTGTCATCAATTTAATTGGTGAAGGATCAGCATAATGTAATTCTTATTCTTGTTCCATCGAGTAAATTCAATTCCTTATTCCGGAGGTTCATCAAAATTCTTGGTTTCATTTGTTCATCTTTCTTTCCAAAGTTCCAAGTTTTCTCGCTATATCATTGTAAAGCTTCATCTTATCACCGCAAGGCTTCACCTTGTGTTTTCAACTTCTCTTCTTTTATCATCCTTTTCTTACCGGAGTTCTTCATGGAGTTTCTACATGGTGGTTCCTCTAGGATTCATTTCATTTCTCCAATTGTTCATCAAGATTTCTCTCGAGTTATGATCCGCCAAGCTATACTCAAAATTGAACATGGTTCCAACACATGTTTTGTTTTGAGGAGTTCAAGCATTCTTCTTCTTGCATTCCAAAGTGCAATTTGTTCTACCTTATCATTTGAGGTGGTGTTATGTCATTCTCGACAATTTGAGTTCGTGTTTCATGATTCACATGTTGTCAAGAATGAGGTATTTTAAATCCATCAATCTCTTCATTGGAGTTGTCTTGGGCTATATTTCACCTAAAGCTTTCCCTAAGGATTGTTGCTATTTATGGTGCTTATAAATGACCCAAGTTCTTCATTTGTCCTCCCGTGATATAAGTTTTCATCTTCTTGTTGATATCAATCCAATCAATTGTTTCCGTTAGTGGCAGATTTTCACCTCATAATTTTGAGATGTTTTCATAAGCCCACTACAAGCTTATCCTTATCGTTGTTGTTTTTCAAACAACTCCGCCCTATCCTTGTTTGTAAGGATGCTTCATTCAAATTCAATTGTGGTAGAAGTTATTATTATCTTCTCCGCTCTTTTCTTTCCAACCAGCTAGTTTTTCATTGCATTCTTTCATTTCTACCGGAGGCATTGTGATGTTGCTCTCTTCACCCATCACCTCGCTTTTGCAAAGATCATGTTTTTTTTCTTGCTTACCGATTTAACCGGAGTGGTTTCAATATCTATGTTATCACTTAACCTCTTGGTTTTCGCAGATCCCTTGTTCCTCTTTTCTAACAGAGTGTTTTCAACTTTGTTCATCTTCGTTGTTCTCTTTCTTTCATTTTGTTCAACCTCTCAAGGTTCTTTGGTTTCACTCGCTTGTCGGAGAAGCAACTTTGTTTTACCTCTTCCTCTTCCGCTTTTCTCCGGTGCCATCCTAGATCTCGGACGAGATCCTCTCGTAGTGGTGGAGTGTTGTGACGCCCAAGACCGGAGCTTCAGCTTGCCTTCCGTGGTTTCGAGTTTTGCCATGTGATTTGTTTTGTTTGAGCATTCATCTTGTCATCTCTTGCATTGCATCATGTCATCATGCCATCATATCATTATTTTAAAACTCTTCTAAATAAATTGTATGGATTTTTCGATCCATTTAAATCGAGGAATTCACATGGTGTTTTCTCTTTATAACATATCCTCCCAATATTAGGGAGCTATAATAAAATATTCCATTTATTTGGAATTGATCATAACACACTTGCATAAATATGCCATTTTTATCTCAATTTTGGTCTCCAACTCTTGCCCATAATTTCTTTCATCATTTTCCGAGCTCCACCAAAATCCTCGGTCATTTTGTTAAATCTGCGGAATCCTAGTCCTAGTTCAAACCCATTTGAATTAAATTCAAATGTGTTTGAATTTAAATCTTTCAATCATGCCTCTTTCTATTTTCTTGGACGAGCATATTTTTGAGTCCGGAAAATTATCCGCTGCCCAAATTCTTCCTCTATCCTTTCTTCCTTTTTCCTTTCTTTATCTGTTCTCTGCTAAAGAAAATATATAGAGAGCGCCCAGCCAGCCTCTTAGGCGCGACCATCCAAACCGCCTCTTGCCCGCAGCCTAACCAAAGCAAACCAGCCGGCCCATTTGCCCCTGGAGGCCAAGGCCCACTCACCCGTAACCCTAGCCCGAACCCCCATCTCCCTCGATCCTCCTCCTCCTCCTTCGCCCTCTCCACACAGAGAGCCCACGCCCGATCTCCCTTTCCTCGATCCCATCTCTCTCTCTCCTCGCGATCAACCCCTCGCCGCCTCGCCTCCTCCCTCAGGCATCACAGGCCTCGCCGCCCTTGGCCTCTCCAGCCTCCTCCTCGACTGCTTTCCCCGCCTCACGCTGCATCTCCTCCGTCCCGCCCCAGCGCCTTCTACTCGTGACCTGTCGCCCGGTGAACCTCGTCGCTGGCGACCACCTCCCGCGAGCCTGCAGGCCATCTTCCTCGCGGGTCGAGCTCCTGCTGGTCGAGCTCCTGCTGGCCGAAGCTCCTCCTCGCCGCCATGGACGCCCATGCGAGATCCCGCCTCCTGCGCCCTCCGGCCGTCCGAGCTCGGCGAGTCACCAGCGCCCCGACCTCCTCCTCGCCAGTGCCGCCCCACCGAGATCGCGCTGCGCAGCGCCGCCGCTTCGCTGGCGTCGACCTGCTGTTGCGCTCGCCGCCTCCTTCCTCTCGCTAACGAGCACTGCCGCCGCCTCCACCGCCCGGCGAGTCCAGGCCGCCGCAGCTCGCCGCTCAGCTTCTGGGCCTCATCCCCGCCGGTTTCGTCCTCCCCGCGCTTAGTTCCTCTGCTGCTCCTCGCTTTGTGCTTCGCTGTCGTTCCCCATCGATCCGAAGGCCGCCATACGTGGGCCTCAGCCTCGAGCTGTTGTCACGATGCCTACCAACAGGAAAAGTTTTGATCGCCAAGTCCCTTCGATTCATCGAGTCCTTCATGTACAACTACATTCGATGAGGCGACAAGTACCCGACAACGATACATCTACACCGCCAAGACCGACCGACAAGTACCACGACTTACGGCGCCCGAACGACCACCGAACCGAAACACCAAGTACCTCTACCGCTGCCTCCGAAACGCTGGTACCCCTACGCCGAAGACGCCAAGTCCGCTTCGATTCTTCAAGTACCGCTACCGTCGAACCAACATCTTCGAAAACGAACGTGAACCACTACCGTCGACCAAGACCCCGTGGACCCCTAACATCCACGGACATGAACAACTACTCGGCGACGAGATGTACCACTACCATCGAACGTGAAACGACTACTTCTCTACTTCCTCGACGATCATTGCGAGAACGACTACTTCCTCTACGAAACTCGACACCGCCCCGATTGCTCGCTCAAGGTATAACCCGTGAGATGACCGACGTGTTCGAATCATCCTTGCGATGCCCTTCTTTTGCCATGCCATCGCTCGTGGAACCCGGAACCGGATCACCCCGCCATCTTGCATGACTCGCTCACACGCTTTCCTTTGCACCGATATCTCAATCGAGTTATCGGGACCGATATGTTGCCGTGGCACCATTTTCGATTCGCTGTCGTGGCACCCTTTCTTCTACCACGGTGACACAATGCTTCATAACATGCTCATGTTAACGCTTTCATAAAATTGCATAAACTTGCACATGTCATCCGTGATCATGATAACAACATTTAAATGTTTAAAATTGTTGTTTGCTTAATTTGCATAAATGCCATGCTAAAATGATTTATTTCATAACTAAATAACCGTAGCTCCATTTTAAATAAATTATATATGTAAATGGGGTAGAAAATGCCTAGTTTAACATGGTGTACTTTATTTGCATGTTTAACAACTCTAAAATATGCTTTAGGTCAGATCTGTACCGAATCCATAATTTGCATATGGGGATTTTCCGAATTGTTGTTCGTTGTTTCCGCCTCATTTAAACTTGTCTAGATAGATAGTTTCATTATGCTTCACCTCTTGCCATGTTTAATAACATTTAATATTGTTGAGTACCTAATCGGAGAGAACTAAATAATTGTTAGTGGTGTTCCATCAATATGCAACTCGCTGCATATTGAGCTCCACTTAATTTGTAGTGTTGTTTGTGCATATTGCCATGCCATGCCTTATTTGAACCGGACATGCATCATACTTGATTGTGCATCATGCCATGTTTATGTGATGGTTGTTTACTATGTTGTTTGTTTGTTTCGGTTTGCTTTTCTCGTTAGCTTCGGTTCCGCTCCGAGTTGTGAGGATTCATTCGACTTCGTCCGCTTGTCTTCTTCATGGACTCGATTCTTCTTCCTTATGGATTTCGTGCAAGATGACCATACCTCGAAATCACTTCTATCTTTGCTTGCTAGATGCTCGCTCTTTGCTATGCCTATGCTACGATGCCTACCACTTGCTATATCATGCCTCCCATGTTGCCATGTCAAACCTCTAACCATCCTTTCCTAGCAAACCGTTGTTTGGCTATGTTACCGCTTGCTCAGCCCTCTTATAGCGTTGTTAGTTGCAGGTGAAGATGAAGTTTGTTCCTTGTTGAACATGGAGATGTTGTTCCTTGTTGGAACATGTTTACTTGTTGGGATATCACAATATATCTTATTTAATTAATGCATCTATATACTTGGTAAAGGGTGGAAGGCTCGGCCTTATGCCCGGTGTTTTGTTCCACTCTTGCCGCCTCTAGTTTCCGCCATATCGGTATTATGTTCCCGGATTTTGCGCCCCTAACGCTGTCGGGTGATTTATGGGACCCCTTGACAGTTCGCTTTGAATAAGACTTTTCCAAAGAAGGCCCAACATTGGTTTTACCATTTGCCTCACCTATACCCTTTTTCCCTTGGGTTTCGGAGCCCGAGGGTCATCTTTATTTTAGCCCCCGCCGCTTCTCCTTCAAGTGTTGGTCCAAACCGAAGCGATGTCCGGCTACCGGCAACAACTCAGGGTTTATGCCAACCCGACGCCTTGCTCATCCGGTGCCCCGAGACCGAGATATGTGCAGCTCCTATCAGATTTGTCGGCACATCCGGCGGCTTTGCTGGTCTTGTTTTATTGCTGTGAATGTCTTGTAGCCGGATTCCGAGACTGATCGGGTCTTCCCGGGAGAAGGAATATCCTTCGTTGATCGCGAGAGCTTATCATGGGCTTGTTGGGACACCCCGCAGGGTTTTGAACTTTCAAAGCCGTGCTGCATGTTATGTGGCGATGGGAATTTGTTAATGTCCGTTGTAGAAAACCCGGTTGATCTTAATTAAAATACACCAACCGTAGCGTGAACCGTGAGTGTCTCTTTTCGGGTTGATCGAGAGGAGAACACGGTTTCGGGTTATGTTTGACGAAGTAGGAGTTCGTGATCACTTCTTGATCATAGTTGTTCGACCGTGCTTTTGCCTCCTCTTCTCGCTCTCTTTTATGCGTATGTTAGCCACCATATATGCTAGTCGCTTGTCGCAGCTCCACCTCACTACCCTGTCCTACCTTTAAGCTTAAATAGTCTTGATCTCGCGGGTGTGAGATTGTCGAGTCCCCGTGACTCACGTGTACTTCCAAAACCAGTTTGCAGTGTGCCGATGAAACTGCAGGTGATGCACCTGAGCTCAAGGAGGAGCTCGATGAAGATCTTGTGCTTTGTGTTGTTTCGCTTCACCGATCAAGAGTGGAGCCAGCTTGGGACGATCCGGATCTGTAGCATTTGGGGTAGTCTTTTTTATTTTGGTTCCGTAGTCGGACCTTGATTGTATCTGTATGATGTAATGTTTTACCCATGTATTGTGTGAAGTGGCGATTGTAAGCCAACTATGTATCTCTTTCCTTATGTATTACATGGGTTGTGTGAAGATTACCTCACTTATGACATTGCTTTCAATGCGGTTATGCTCTAAGTCGTGCTTCGACACGTGGGAGATATAGCCGCATCGAGGGCGGACACTCAAAAATATCAGAGGAAAACATGCCAAAGATTTGGATTCAAATCTGAATTTTATTTGAAATTGAAAAATGGATTTTATAAAGTTTGATTTTGCCTTTGAAAATGTTCAAATGAAAGGGAATATTCCCGATCATTTTGGTATACATATACCCTATATAAAATATTTATAGTTATTGTTTTATTTCTGTTTTTGTTTTATTAAAATTCAAAAAGAAAACCCCTGTGTGGCAGCTTGCCTGCCCACCATAAACACCCCACCACCTGGCCCACAAGCCCACTGCACCGAGCTGCCCCGCCTCACCTCGCCTCGCCTGAAAACCCTTTCGGCTCCCCCAACCTCTCTCTCTCACCGACACGGACCCCCTTCCAACCTCGCCCACGCCACGCTCACCGGATCGCGATCCGGATCCGGATCCCATCCTCCGATCGCTTCACAGGTGCCGAGGCCCCGCCTATATAAACCGCCCTCCGACCCATTCCCCAGCCCCCTCGCTG
>JAHIAM010006288.1:0-51955 GCA_021605205.1 Aegilops longissima | reverse complement strand
GGAATCCCCAAGCTTAGGCTCTTGCCACTCCTTGTTCCATAATCCATCAAAAAAATTCACCCAAAACTTGAAAACTTCACAACACAAAACTCAACAGAAATCTCGTAAGCTCCGTTAGCGAAAGAAAACAAAAGACCACTTCAAGGTACTGTAATTAACTCATTATTTATTTGTTTTGGTGTTAAACCTACTGTATTCCAACTTATCTATGGATTATAAACTATTTTACTAGCCATAGATTCATCAAAATAAGCAAACAACACACGAAAAACAGAATCTGTCAAAAACAGAACAGTCTGTAATAATCTGTAACTAACGCAGACTTCTGGAACTCAAAAAATTCAGCCAAAACAGGACGACCTAGGAAATTTGTTTTTTAATCAGCAGCAATTAGAATCACTATTTTATCACGTTCTGGTGATTTTTAACAGTTCGTGAACCAAAAGTTTCTGGAAATTACAGCAAGATCAAATAATTATTATCCAAGAAGATCCTATAGGTTTAACTTGGCACAAACACTAATTAAAACATAAAAACACATCTAAACAGAAGGTAGATGGATTATTTATTCCTAAACAGAAACAAAAACTAAAAACTAAAAATAAAATTGGGTTGCCTCCCAACAAGCGCTATCGTTTAACGCCCCTAGCTAGGCATAAAAGCAAGGATAGATCTAGGTATTGCCATCTTTGGTAGGCAATCCATAAGTGGCTCTCAAAATAGATTCATATGGTAATTTTATCTTCTTCCTAGGGAAGTGTTCCATGCCTTTATTTAATGGGAATTGGAATCTAATATTCCCTTCCTTCATATCAATAATTGCACCAATCGTTCTAAGGAAAGGTCTACCAAGAATAATAGGACATGAAGGATTGCAATCTATATCAAGAACGATGAAGTCTACAGGCACATAATTCCTATTTGCAACAATAAGAACATCATTAATTCTTCCCATAGGTTTCTTAATAGTGGAATCCGCAAGGTGCAAGTTTAGAGAGCAATCATCAAAATCACGGAAATCTAGCAGATCACACAAAGTTTTGGGAATAGTGGAAACACTAGCACCCAAATCACATAAAGCATAAAATTCATGATTCTTAATCCAAATTTTAATAGTTGTTTCCCACTCATCACAAAGTTTTCTAGGGATGGAGACTTCCAACTCAAGTTTTTCCTCATAAGATTGCATCAAGGCATCAACGATATGTTTAGTAAATGCTTTATTTTGACTATAAGCATGCGGAGAATTTAGCATGGATTGCAAGGAAATACAATAAATTAAAGAGCAACTTTCATAGTTAAATTCCTTGAAATCCAAAATAGTGGGTTTAGCAATATCTAAGGTTTTATTTTCTTCAATCCCACTTTTATCAATTTTAGCATCATACTCTAAAAGCTCCGAATTTTTAGAACGCCTTCTAGGTAAAGGTGTCTCATATTCAATCTCATCATTATCAAGATTCATATTGCAAAACAAGGATTTGATAGGGGACACATCAATAACGTTTAGATCTTCATCTTGATTTTCATGGAAATTGGAAGAACCCGCTTTAATAAAGGCATCTTTCATAGCACGCATCCTAGCGGTTCTTTCCTTGCACTCATCAATGGAAATTCTCATGGCTTTGAGAGACTCATTGATATCATGCTTAGCAGGAATAGATCTAAGCTTTAAAGAATCAACATTAGCGGGAGAAAAATACTTAGAGATAAAAGCATCTTTTCACTTGTTCCAAGAATCAATACTATTTTTAGGCAAATACGAAAACCAAGCTTTAGCATGATCTCTAAGCGAAAAAGGAAATAGCTTCAATTTAACAACATCATTGTCAACATCTTTCTTCTTTTGCATATCACACAAATCCACGAAGCTATTTAAATGAGTAGCGGCATCTTCACTAGGAAGGCCGGTGAATTGATCTTTCATAACGAGATTCAATAAAGCAGCATTGATTTCACAAGATTCAGTAGTGGCAAGAGGAGCAATTGGATGCTAAGGAAATCATTATTGTTGGTATTGGTAAAGTCACAAAGTTTGGTATTATCTTGCGCCATGGCAACAAGTAATCCAACACACAAGCAAACAGAAAAAGGCAAGCGAAAAGAGAGGAGGAGATTGGGAAAGAGAGGCAAATAAAGCGGCAAGGGTGAAGTGGGGAGAGGAAAGCGAGAGGCAAATGGCAAATAATTAATGCGAGAGATAAGGGATTGTGATGGGTACTTGGTATGTTGACTTTTGCGTAGACTCCCCGGCAACGGTGCAAGAAATCCTTCTTGCTCGTCTTGTGCTTATGTTGGTTTTCCCGAAGAGGAGAGGATGATGCAGCAGAGTAGCGTAAGTATTTCCCTCAGTTTTGAGAACCAAGGTATCAATCCAGTAGGAGGCCACGCGCAAGTCCCTCGTACCTACACAAAGCAAATAACTCCTCGCAACCAACGCGAATAGGGGTTGTCAATGCCTTCACGGTCACTTACGAGTGTGAGATCTGATAGAGATGATAGATAATATTTTTGGTATTTTTGGTATAAAGATGCAAGGTAAAAATAAAAGGCAAAGTAAAGAGCAAAGCAATAATAAAGCATAGGAAGATTAGTATGATGAAAATAGACCCAGGGGCCATAGATTTCACTAGTGGTTTCTCTCAGGAGCATAAGTATTCTACGGTGGGTGAACGAATTACTGTTGAGCAATTGACAGAATTGAGCATAGTTATGAGAATATCTAGGGATGATCATGCATATAGGCATCACGTCTGAGACCAGTAGACCGACTCCTGCTTGCATCTACTACTATTACTCCACTCATCAACCGCTATCCAGCATGCATCTAGACTATTAAGTTAATGAAAACAGAGTAATGCTTTAAGCAAGATGACATGATGTAGAGGAATAAATTCATGCAATATGATAAATACCCCATCTTGTTATCCTCGATAGCAACAATACAATACGTGCCTTGCAACCCTTTACATCCTTTGGGTTAGGACACATAAGATTGAACCCAAAGCTAAGCACTTCTCCCATTGCAAGAACTACCAATCTAGTTGGCCAAACCAAGCGGATAATTGAAGAGACTTGCAAAGATAACCAATCATACATAAAAGAATTCAGAGAAGATTCAAATATTGGTCATAGATAATCTTGATCCTATACCCACAATTCATCGGTCTCAACAAACACACCGCAAAAATAAGATTACATCGAATAGATCTCCACGAGAGAGGGGCAGAACATTGTATTGAGATCCAAAAAGAGAGAAGAAGCCATCTAGCTACTAACTATGGACCCGAAGGTCTGAAGTAAACTACTCATACTTCATCGGAGAGGCTATGATGATGATTTAGAAGCCCTCCATGGTGGAATCCCCTTCCGGCGGAGCTCCGGAACCGGCCCCAAGATGGGATCTCGTGGATACAGAAAGTGTCGGGGAGGCTGATCGTAACCCACGAACACCTATGGGACCGGCGGACCGAGTCCCCTTTGGTTCGGTGGGGGGCGGAGATTGCACGAAGAGCAGATCGAGGCGAAACACACGAGCAGTTTACCCAGCTTCGGAGCTCTCCGGAGAGATAATACTCCTACTGCTGCTTGTCTGGTTGTATTGTGTTCTTGCTAGGGAGCACCGAGAGCTACAAAACCTAGCTTGAGTGTGTGTAGTCTCGAATGAGTCGAAGCCCCCTCTACGTTGCGCATGGGCCTCCTTTTATATGCTCAAGGGGTCACCAACAGGTGGCAACGTAGACAAGGGCAAAAATGGGAAAATGAGCTGCGGTTGGTACAGCTACTTTGTACAGTGTATTCTACCTAACTCTGACGGCAGGGGACAAAAGCAATAAATGCCCATCCATGTCGCCTAAGCAGTCACGAAAGGGACCGTCGGGCGCCACCACTTGCCACGATGGCACTCACTGTCGTCAGCCGCTTACCGCTGCTCTCCGCTGGCTGCACAACCTCTTGACACGTCACGCTGGAATGGTCCCATGGCGACACGTTGGTGGATGAGCTGGAGTGGAGATAAAGAGGTTGCCCGCTTGCAAGCGCCTTGCTGCTGAATCCTTGTCGCGCCGGAAGCTTGTCGCTCAATGGGCCTTCACGCAAGCTCCTCTTGCCGGGTCTTGTCTTCTGCGTGCCTTGAGTGGCCTTCCCGCAAGCTCCTCTTGCCGGGCCTTGTCTCCTTGGCTTAAATACTTTGTTCTTGAATGGCTCCAAAGGAACCACGGAGGACCTTGGCGGTCACCAGCAAGCCTTGCCGCTGGGCGCCATGACGCCGTGCACGAGTTCGGGATACTAGGGTAACCCTACTCTAGTACACCGGCAGAGCCCCGGGCTGGGCCACCTGCAGTGCCGAGCGCTGTTGGGCCAGGCCCAAAACAGTGCACGGGCACTGCGCAGCCTAGATCACGCCAGAATCGCTCTCGGACCCACCACATCCCCACAGACAGCCGCGCCGAGCGTGGCGTCGTGGGAGAGATCGTGGGGTTTCATTAATGGAAAAGCGGGCGTCCGCCTCTCTCCCTCCTTATAAACAGGGGAAACAGGGGCAGGTCGCCCACCTCGCCATTTGCTGTCTCATCTCGAAAACCACCGTCGCTCCCCCCTTCTTCTCTGGTCCGAAGAGAGTAACGCTCCGCCCCCCATCGCCACCAGCGCCATCAACGTCGTTGGTCTCCTCCACCGCCTCCGCCATGGCTCCGAAAGCCGACAAGGGGAAGGGCGTGAAGTCGGCCGAGGCGCAGCGGCTCGCGGCGCTGCGCAAGGCGCGGCTTCCCCCCAGCTCGGCGCAGGAGCCGAGGGAGGGCTACTACCTCTTCTGGTCGGCGGAGGCGGGCGCATCCGCAAGACGAAGGTACTCTTCGCCGCCGCCGAGTCAACCTCAAGCGGGTACCCCTTCTTCGCGCTCTTCTTCTATTGCGGGCTCTGCCTACCCTTCTCTGAGTTCTTCTGCGATATCATGAACACCTACGGGTTTCGCCTCCTTGATTTCACCCCCAGCGCTGTCGACCATGGCGGTTTCGCACACCTCTGCGAAAACTTTGTGAATCCACCCAAACGTAGCCCTTTTCCGCCACTTCTTCATGCCCAGCGTCGAGAGAGAGAGCCACTTGCGGAGGGATTGCTTGGATCTCGGGATCGGCAAGAAAGAATCCTATCTGGAAGGAGAGCTCCGCAGCAAGTGGGAGGAGTGGAGAGCCGATTGGTGTTGGATCGTTGAGGAGAACCGCAGCCCTTCATGCCCAGCGCCAAACTCCAATAGTGCACGCAACGATTGGAGCAACTTAGCGCCGGAAGATGCTAGGTTGAAGATTGTCGTGACCGGATCCTGCGCCTCGGGTTTGCGGACTCACTTTGAGGCGCGATTGGCGCGATTTCCTTCGCCGCCCGCGCGCTTCCCTTGCGGGAGAGGAGGAGACCTGCTTGGGAGTTCCAAAACCAGCCGGATATCATGAGGCTGCGCCGGGCCTCAACTGGAATTTCACCGTCTTGGAGTTGGACGCAATGCTTCGAGTTGTTCAAGCATGACCTGATCACCCGAATGGTTCATGTTGCCAAAGTCGTTCCTTTGTGCAACAACTCTTCGCTCGACCGCATCCGCGCCATGATGCCGTTGTGCGATTCACATGGGATCGTTCCAACTGGCAAGAGCCTGCGGAAGGCGTCGTCGCGGCAGTTCTTGATAGCTTGGAAGAAGTACCGATCCGCGCCGACGAGCGAAGTGGCTCACCTGTGACACCACCGACGCCGAGATCAGCGCGCGCCACCAGTGGAGGAGGCGGCGGCAAGATTGCTGCCGGCCCGCAAATTAGGATTCTTGTGGAAGAGGCGGAGGCAGCGAGCGGCAAGCCTTGCCGACCGAGAGGAGCTTGCCGGCGAGGAGGAGCAGGTCGAGCCCGAAGTTGAGCCAAGCGAGCCTGCCGAGGGTGCCTCCTCCGCTCCTTCAAGTAGCTTGCCGTGAGTGGAGCCCACAGCTCCACCAAGAAGGCGTCTCCGCAAGGCCGGGAAGTGGCGGGCAGTAGGCAGACCCAACAGCCATGGCGCCACAGCAGCAGCTCCAGCAAGCAAAGCATGTTGCCCAGGAGCGCCCACCGCTGCAACAAGCGAGGCGGGATCCTCTCGAGCCACCGCCGCCACCCCGCCAAGCGGTCCAGAGAACCTACTCCTCCGCCTCTTCCACCGGAGGCGAGCCGGAATTTGATCTCTCCGCTCAGCTCCGGCGAGGAAGAAGAAGAAGAGTAAGTTTCTATCTGTGCTTGTATTTCTTCAATTTGGTTGCTTTGTCTTGTATCGATTTGCTTCATTCGAACTCTTTTCCTTTTCGGGCGCTGGTCCAGAGCGTCGAAGAGAGCCAAACCCGGTGGTTGTCATCGAAGACGATCCCCTGTGGCAATAGGAGGTGCGTCTGAGACTCCCTTGCGGACCGGCAACTCTTCCTCAAAGCAGCCCCAAAGACAGCCCCAGCGTAAGTATATGGTTTACTTCTTCTTATTAGGTGTGCATGGGTGCTCCTTCTTTGCTGATATCGACTTGTTGATTTGTGTAGGAAGCGAGCAGCCTCATCAGAGTGCCGGAAGCCGCTCCCGAAATTCATACCTTCAACTACGCCGCCAAGGAGAATTCTCCGGCAAGGGGCGTTCTCCGCAAGGAGACTTCTCCGCCAAGGACATCACCAGTGATCCTCCGGTGGTCGAGACCATGGCTGCAGATCCCATCGCAGTAATCTTCTTGCTTGAAAATTTCCTTGGGTTCTTTTTCTTCTGTTTTCTTTTGAACATTTGCTTGGCTGTTCTTTCTTTTTCGATCGTCGAGATCCATCGCATGAGATCCGATGGAGACCGAAGTCGCGGCGAGGAGGCAGCGCACTGCAACACCAGCACGCCGCCACCATGGAGGAAGAGGCTGGCGCCGATGGGTCCGCCGGCGAGAGCCGCTAGGGCTGCCGCCGCAAAGGCTGGCGAGGGTCAGCGATCGTCTTGACGACCACGAGGCCGCAGGAGCGCCAGGCGCTACGCCGACCGCCGATCCCTCCGCCACCGATCACGATGTCGAGCTCGAAGAGCCCCAGCCCGCGCCTATCGAAGGCGGCGACGGCGTCTTCATCAAGCTCCTGGGCGTCGAGCTCGAGCGCCGGTCGAAGGGAGACCTTTGACGAAGAGCTGCTTGCCTCCAGCTGGGTTGACGCTGGTGAATCGCCCGAGCAGCAGCAGGCGAAGTCGAGGAGGAGCAGCTGCTCGCTCTACCGCGCCCGACAAGCCAAGTTGGAGTCCGGGAAGCGCTTATCGCGAGGGCGGAGCAGACATGGAGAAGCCTTGAGAAGAGCTCAGGCGCCAACCAAGAAGCTCTCCTAAGCGTAGCGTAAGAGCGGGAGCAACTCATGAAGAGCGCTGGCCTTCATCCTTGAGAAGGCTCAGGTCGAGGAGCAACAACGGCTCGCCAGCGGGAAGCTATCTGCGCAAGAAGCGAGTTGGCGCGGCGGAAGATCAACCTCGACAGCTATGAGGAGGATCTTGCCGTCTGCGAGCAATCAATTGGCGGAGCTCTCAAGGAAGCAAAGGACGCTGCCGCAGCTGCGAGGCCGCCAAGAAGGAGTTGGAGACAAAGTGATGCAGCTGGAGGCCAGTCTGAAGAAGCGACGAAGAGCTTACAGCGCTGAAGCACTGGCGAGAAGGGCGCCTACACTCTTGGCGAGTTGCGGGGCCGTCTCGCTGAAAGGATCAAAGAGCTCGATGCGCCAAGGATTCCAAGGCAGATCTTGAGCTGAAGCTGACCACCGATGGAGGCGCCGGCGGCGCCAAGGAGCGAGAGGTGGGTCTGCTGGAGAAGATCAAGGCCAACGAGGAGCTGCTGGCGAGTGCCACTGCCGCCCAGAACACCTTCAGGGATAATGTGGAGCTCTGGACTGAAGGTCTTGTGAACATCACCGCCGCCATCGACAAGGAGCTGATGGAGCTGGGGATGGTGGATCTCGGGTACTCCTCCGACGAGCGCCTCCAACCCAGCGCCAAGCTCAGCCTGTTTCTCAAGGGCGTGGTGACGGCTCTCCAGCGACTCGGGAAGATATCCGAAGCAAGCGGCGAGAATCGCGCCAGGATCTGCGAGAGCCCTCCAGAAGGTGTTGATGAAGGTGGGCTTCCGCAATCCAGGTCTCAACCTCAACGGCGTCCTCAGATCCTTGCTGTCAGATGCCGATGTGGAGGCGCTCAAAGCCCTCGCCGCACCCATTGTGGACAAGGTGGGCAAGATCAAGCGGGTTGATTCCGACCGCGTAGACTAGGCCGCCAATTTTATCTTTCCCTTGTCGCTGCTGATCATGTTTAGGAGAACAATTCATTAGATCTGCGACAAGCTATTTTTGTAATATAACTCTATCTTAGGCAATGATTGCAATGTTATTTCCTTTACTTGATTCCTTCCTTTGTATATTTGTGCCTTACGCTTTTAGGGAACTTGTCGGCGCGGGCACCTTTGCTGCGAGCGCTGAGTGCGGAACGTCAGCAGCCTGCTGGTGGTGTTGCCTCCGACAAGCAACCTTGTCGCAACTAGTTGCAGCTCACTTAAGTTGTTGAGTGGACTCGAAACAAAGTAAGGGCGCAAACTAGCTACGAGTTGGTTCCTCCGCGCAGGTTTTCCATACAAAGTACTATCGTTCGAGGAAGATAATCTTAAAAATTTAAAAACTGATTGCTCAAACTTTAGCAACTTAGCTTTTCTGCCGTTTGCTACCCGGTAAGGCGAAACTTCCTCGAGCGACGCTTGGCGGCCCACACCATTATCTTCTCCTCCCCGGCTAACTTGTGGGCGAAGGAACCTTCCTTTCTTTGAGAAAGGAAAGAAGAAAATAAAGTTATGGAGCCTTGTGGCTCGTTATTGCTTACTGGTGTGGATGCTGCACAAAATGTCGGATAACACATGCAAAATGATGATGAAAGCATGAAATTGACAAGTTGTGCGCAACACATGAAACTTCTTGATGCACGAATCTGCGCGGCTTTGTACAAAGGATTACATGCAACATCGGCAAGACTTGTACAAAAGGTGGTTGCGGAGCAGGTTCGACAATCTAACCTATAGGTAAAACTTACGAAGATGCTCTATGTTCCGTGAGTTGCTCACGGAATGCCATCTTCGGTCTCAAAGCGGACAGCGCCGAGCCTAGTGACTCGTTTTACCCGATAAGGGCCTTCCCACAGCGTCAACTTGTTGGAATTCTTGGCGGACTGAGCGCGCCAAAGAACAAGGTCGCCTTCCTCGAAACTTCGGCACTAACTGCGGCTATGGTAGCGGCGCAAAGCTTGCTGGTAACGAGCAGCTCGTGCTGCAGCTGAAGACGGTCCTCCTCAAGGAGCAGCGCGTCATCTTGTCGCAACTGCTCTTGCTCAAGCTCATCATAGCGAGTACTCGAGGTGACCCGTATACGAGTTCCATGGGGAGAACTGCCTCCGCTCCATAGACTAGAGCGAAAGGTGTCTGGCCAGTGGCTCGATTTGGTGTCGTCCTGATCGACCAAAGAACCACCGGCAGCTCCTCAATCCAGTTTCTTCCGCACTTGTGCAGCATCGTCGAAGTTCGGTCTTGAGCCCACGCAGCACTTCAGCATTTGCCCTCTCTGCTTGACCGTTGCTTCTTGGATGAGCAACAGAGGCAAAACAGACCTTGGCGCCAAGATCTTGGACGTACTGCATGAAGGTGCGGCTCGTGAATTGGGTGCCGTTGTCGGTGATGATCCTGTTAGGAATCCCAAAGCGGCAAACAATTGACTGAAGAACTTGACTGCTTGTTGTCTGTCACCTTCCTCACTGCTTCCACTTCCGCCACTTTGTGAACTTGTCGATTCTGACGTACAAGTACTCAAAGCCCCGACAACTTCGGGGAAAGGGGCCGAGGATATCGAGCCCCTAGACCGAAAATGGCGAGGATAAAGGGATCGTCTGGAGAGCTTGAGCTGGCTGGTGTATCTGCTGGAATGGAACTTGCGCTTCACACTTGGTTACTTGTGCGATTGCATCTGGAGGGCTGTCGGCGGAAGAAACCTTGCCGAAAGCTTTGCGGCAAGTGCTCTTGCGCCAATGTGGTGACCACATATGCCTCCGTGTATCTCTTGCCAACAGCTTACATCCATCTTCGGTGGATACACTTCAATTTCACACCGTTGAGTCTTCTTACAGCAGCGTGTTGTCGACAAACTAATACATACTTGACCGTCGGGCTACTCTCTCCTTCTTCTTGCTCTTGGAAGTTCTCCTATCTGAAGGAAATGGACAATCTGCTGCGCCCATCTTTGGAGCTTGCGGCTCGACAACAAGGATTAAAGGCACATCTGCTGCGGGAACATCGCTTCTCTGGTAAGAACACGTGGTTCAGCCGAGACTTGATGTTCCCGACAAGCTTGCCGGAGTAAAACTTGTCGGGGCGTCTGCTTCAACGAAGCAAACCCTAGGGCTTGTTGGAGTAGACTGCTCCTCAGCATTTTTGGTGTTAAACTTGGGGACCTTCGCGGCGGCGGCTTCAGGGAGCTCGGCCGGGAAGTAGTCACCAGAAATAAACTTCCTCTTCTTGTTCTGTCCAGTTGATGGCGCTACAGTCGGTTGAGTCAGCTTGAGCACAAAAATCCCTAGTTCCACAGGTACTTTGAGTGCGGCGCACTTCGACAGGCCATCAGCAATATCATTCTGAGCTCTTGGAACATGTTCCATTTGTAGGCCGTCAAAGTGCTCTTCTAGCTTTCTTACTTCATCAACGTAGGCTTCCATCAACGGACTCTGATAATCTTTGTTTACTTGGCGGATGACAAGCTGCAAGTCACCCCTGACAATGAGCTTCTTTATCCCAAGGTCTACCGCAATTCTGAGACCGGCAAGCAAACCTTCATACTCTGCAGTATTGTTTGTTGCTTGCTCCTTGGGAAAGTGCATTTGGACTATGTACTTGAGGTGCTCTCCGTTAAGCGAGCGACAAGCGATGCACCACGCGCCTTGCAGCGAAAAGGCACCGACAAAGTACATCAGCCTCTCTTTACTTGCCTCCTTGATGGGGATGCTCGTCTCTGGAATTTCTTCATCTTGCGTTGGCGTCCATTCTGCTATGAACTCTGCTAGTGCTCTGCTTTGGTGTCACGCCCAATATGCGACCCTATCCAAAAGGAACTCGAAGGTCCCACCAAGGATAGACCCGCATATTGAAACGCTTTTGCAAGGTGGATATCATTACATCAACATTAAATAATAGATGGGGATACAAACATAAGGCACAAATGCCACAATAATACATCAACATCACATACAAGAACAACATCCAGCTACAGATGAAACATAAATAGAAACTCAAACGACATCCACCACCTGCTAGCCAGGGCTGCCGACACGGAACCTATCCCCGATCGAAGAAGCGGAAGAAGAACTCCAACACAAGCAAACATCGCTCTCACGTCATGATCGCCATAAACCTGTACACAACTGGTGGTGTAGTAATCTGTGAGCCACGAGGACTCAGCAATCCCATTACCATGGGTATCAAGACTAGCAAAGCTTAATGGGAAAGGAAGGGGTAAAGTGGTGAGGTTGCAGCAGCGACTAAGCATATATGGTGGCTAACATACGCAAATGAGGCGGAAGAGAAACAAAGGAACGATCGTCAACTAGTAATGATCAAGAAGTGATCCTGAACTCCTACCTCGTCAAACATAACCCGAAACCGTGTTCTCCTCTCGATCAACCCGAAAAGAGACACTCACGGTTCGCTACGATTGGTGTATTTTAATTGAGATCAACTTCGGGTTTTCTACAACGGACATTAACAAATTCCCATCGCCACATAACCGCTGGCACGGCTTTGAAAGTTCAAACCCCTGCAGGGTGTCCCAACAGCCCATGATAAGCTCTCGCGATCAACGAAGGATATTCCTTCTCCCGGGAAGACCCGATCAGTCTCGGAATCCGGCTACAAGACATTCGACGGTAATAAAACAAGTCCAGCAAAGCCGCCCGAATGTCTTGACAAATCCTGATAGGAGCTGCACATATCTCGTTCTCGTGGCACACCGGATTGTCCAAACTTCCGGTAGGCGAACCCAGAGTTGCCCACGGTACACCGGCGGTCGGCGGTTTGGACCAGCACTCACGACGAGCAACGGCCCGGGGGGTAAAATAAGATGACCCTTGAGAGCGCGACTCCCAAGGGAAAAAGGGCTAGGTGAGGCAAATGTAAAACCAAGGTTGGGCCTTCTTTGGAAAAGTCTTATTCAAAGCGAACTGTCAAGGGGTCCCATAAATCACCCGACCGCGTTAGGGGCGCAAAATCCGGGAACATAATACCGATATGACGGAAACTAGGGCGGCAAGAGGGAACAAAACACCAGGCATAAGGCCGAGCCTTCCACCCTTTACCAAGTATATAGATGCATTAATTAAATAAGATATATTGTGATATCCCAACAAGTAAACATGTTCCGACAAGGAACAACATCTCCATGTTCAACAAGGAACAAACTTCATCTTCACCGCAACTAACAACGCTATAAGAGGGCTGAGCAAAGCGGTAACATAGCCAAACAACGGTTTGCTAGGAAGGTGCAAAAGGTTAGAGGCTGACATGGCAATTTGAGATGGCTTGATAAGCAGGTAATAGGTAGCGCAGCATAGCGAAAAACGAAGCAACTAGCATAGCAATGATAGTAGTGAGATCCAGGGTAGCGATCATCTTGCCTGAAATCCCGCAAGGAAGAAGAACGAGTCCATGAAGAAGATGAGCGGATGAAGCCGAACCAAGCGTAGACGAACGAATCCTCACGATCGCAACGAAACAGGAACTAATAAGAAGAAGCACACAACATAGGTAAACACACCACACATGAACAAGACATGATGCACAACAAGCATGATGCATGACAAAGCTAGATGAGGCTACTCATGGCAAAAGATGATGCAAACAAGAAGAACACATCAAGGCAAGTTTAAATGAGGCCGGAAACAACCTATAACAATTCCGGTAAGTCCTCATATGCAAATTTCGAAATTGGTCCAGATCTGATTAAACCTTAAGTTCAAGTTGTTAAACAGCAAGTTAAGATGCACCACGATGATCTACACGAAATTCTAGTCAAGTTACATATAAAGTTCATTAGAATCGAGACTACGCCTAGAAGATATGAGCAAAACAAGATAAGCATGGCATTGATGCAAAATGCATACAAACATCAAGCAAACACCTCAAAACAAGGATTCAACATGATAATATGAAACTACATGCAAAATCAAGCAAGTTTCATATAGAGCACACTCAAAAGCGAACAGCGGTTCAACCCATACACCCTATACAAGTTATAGCAACAATCTGTCCAAAACAGCAACTAGGCATATTGCAAGCATCAAAACAACATGCTACAGGACCTCAACAAGAAAACAAAAGGAATGGGCATGATGTACAGGTAAAGCATTACAAAACATGAACACTGAGCTATCTCCAGAAACAACTAGAACATGCTCAAAATGACATGGCAAGATTGCAAATAATAACAGTTTCAGACTTTGCAGAAAATAACATCAGGTTGCAATGTTTAGAGCTATGAAACAACATGCTACAGGAACATATCATGGCAAACAAAGGCATGGCATGAATCTACTAATTGCATAGAACAAAAGTCCCTTACTGACCATAAGCCAAAAAGGATCAGAAGATATGATGGCACCCACGTAAACATGGCAAGTTATATTACAGATTTGAACATGGCAGGAACAACAACAAGTAGGCATGTTGGTGAGCTTGAACCACTCACCACAGAGCAATACAAGGCATGGCAAGGCAACCAACAGTAAGAAGACATGGCATAGAAGCTATACATGGCAAGAACAACATCATAGCATGCAAGGATCAATCACAACAACCTTGGCAAAATTGAATAACCTGTAAACAATCTGCCAGGAAACATTTTATAGCAAAAGTAGAGCTCGATTGACTCCAGCTATGGCACTTCATAATTGCAAACAAGGGCATGGATGGATAGAGCAAGACATGTATAACAAAGCATCCTTACTGAAGTATCTCAAAATAAGCATGGATCTCTCTGTAGCATCAAGTTAACATGGCATAAAATATCAGCAAAACAGGGCTGAAATCAGCAACATCGGGATGCCTAGTTTGCATGCTTGTGCTACTCACCACATAGATCACAAAAATACATGGCATACACCCCTGGAAAGATGGCATGTCATATTACAAAACACTTGTAGGACTCAAGTCTATAGGAGGCACACATCAATCATGGCAAAAATGACAAAAGTGCATGTTCTGATAAAAATCAGAAACTAACATCACATAGCACTCTTCTAACAGCATTTCGGGCATCACGATGAGCTCAAATGAAAATGATGCAATGAGATGAAATGATCTACTCATCGAGACGAACATTTTGACATATTACACGCGCAAAACGGAGCAACGATGACTGAGTTATAGCATGATGAAAATGCAACAAAAAGTTAACAGAAAAAGGACTTAGATGAAATTGGAGGGAAAAGTCAACCGGCGGGATTGGGCGCGCGAACCGAGGCGGATCGGGCTCCTCCGATCCGCTCTGGCGACAGGCGGTGGAGGAGGAGGCGGGCGGGCGGGAGCGGGCGATGTGGCGCCAGCCGGGCGGAGAGCGGCCGCCGAGGCCGGCGGCGGGCAGGCGGGGCCGGGCGCGAGGCGGCCGCGAGCGGCGGCGTAGGAGGTCGCGGCGGCGGGCACTCCGCGACGAGGCGGCGGGCGGGACCAGCGGCGAGGGCGGCGAGGAGGCCAGCGGCACAGGCGGCGGCTGGAGCAGGCCGGAGGCGCGCATGGCCGGCGGCGACGGATGGGCCATGGGGCAGCTATGGGCCAGGCGGCCGGCGGCGTGAGAGCCGACGGCGCTTACGTGGCAGCAGCGCCATTAGCTGGCAATGTGGGCGGCGTGTGGAACGGACACGTCCGGGCGGCGGGAGAAGTGTCCGTGCGCGAGAGAGAGGGATGACTAGGGTTGATCTGCGAATTGATCCGAATTTGGGAGGAGGGGTGTTTAAATAGGTAGAGGGAGCTAGGAGAGTCCAAATGAGGTGCGGTTTTCGCCACCACGATCGTGGTCGAGCAATGAAGAGCATGGAGAGGAGTTTGGTGGGTTTGGGCCACTTTGGAAGGGTGTTGGGCTGCAACAAAAGAGGCTTTTGTGGTTACCGGTTAACCGTTGGAGTACCAAACGACCTCCAAATGATCCGAAACTTGACAGAGGCGGTCTACGGTGCTATACCAAGGCAGCTTGACAAACCTCGGTCCATTCCGAGACCGTTTAATACCCTTTACGAAAAGAGGTAAAAGAGGGCGCCGGAGACATAGGAGTGCTGGATTGCAAAAGCGGACAACGGGGAAAATGCTCGGATGCATGAGACGAACACGTATGCAAAATGAAATGTGCATGATGACATGATAGGAAATGCAGATGATGACATGGCAAAGAGAGACACACAAGCACATGACATGGCAATGACGGCGAATAAGTGACGGACACCTGGCGCATCGAATCCGGGGCGTTACAACACTCCTCCACTAACAAGAGATCTCGTCCCGAGATCTTAGGACCGAGATGGAAGGGAAAAAGGGATGAGGTGAAACAAGAAACACAAGAGAGAAGAGGCAAAGAATCGAGAGCACTCGAGAAGAAGAGAGAATTGACGAGATTGACGAGAATCGAAAGCTCACTGAATCAAATAGACGATGAAACAACTCGTTCTAACCGGAGTGGTTAGAATGAGAAAAGAAACGGATAAGACTGAAAGGATTTAGGCAGCACTCCGGCTGAAGATGGAAAGAATAGAACACGAGCTTGAGAGGACGGAATGATACTTGATGAAGACATGACACAAAACCTCCGGAAAGAATTAAAAGAATTGAATGAAAGAACGAAGAAGAAAATGACAACTTGTGCCACGAATGAAATAGAAAGCATCTTTAGAAAGAAGGTTGAATGGAGTTGTTGAGAAAATCAACAATGAAAGAATAAGGTTGTTGTGGACTTATGGAAAACATCTCGAAATTAATGAGGTGATAACCGGCCGCAAACGAAAATGATTGAAAAGCTGAGAAGAACGAAGGAATGCAAAAACTCCACTGCAAAAGAATACGGAGACTTAATTGCACTTCGAGACGCGAGAAGAAAAGATACTTGAATTCCTCCAACAAGATCTTGATGAACTCCTGAAGAAAGAAATAAATCATGAAGAACCACCGTGAAGAACTCTGGTAACAAAAGGATGGTGAGACAGAATGAAGGAAGAAAGAATAAGATGAGCCTTGCGATGATTTAGATGGGGGTTCCGATGAGATGGCCGAGGAAATTAATTGAACTCCGGAAAAGAAAAGATGAAAGCACTTGGAACTAGAATTTATTCCTCAAGAACAAACTCCGAAGAAAGGGATTAATCACTTGGATGGAATAAGAATAAGATTTATTGTATGCTTAACCTTCATCAAATTAAATTGATGATAAGCAATGGATTTTGCATACTACTTATTCTTCTTGAAAAAGAATTGAGAAGTGACATATCGCAAACTTGAGAAGGTCTTCATGAATCACCGGTAGGATTGGATAGAACGAATGAATTAAATGATAATCAAAGAAAAGGAATCTTGAATGAACCACCGTAAGAATTCGAAAATGAATGATGAAAGAGGATGAACCACCGGGAAGAATTAGAAAGCACATAGATACTTGAGGGAATTTAGAGAAAGAGATTGAAGAGATCGCAAACTGATTGAAGAATACTTGAGCAAACACGGAAGAATATTGAGACGAACGAAGGGCACGGATATAAAATAAATGGGGAATGAATCTGAAAACTTGGAACAAGCAATATTCGAAAAGATGGCCTCCGGATGATCGAGGCGCGAAAACAACTCCTGAAATACTCGGATGGATGAAAAGAATTTGCATGATCGGAAACAATTAGATAGGATAACATCGAGCTAGAACCATGAATCTCCGGGGGAACGGACAAGATTTAAGAGGAACTCTACTTTGGTCTTCAAATGACGACGAGAAACACCACCAAAATTAATGAGATACTCCGGAAGAATGGAAAGCAAAGAGGTTGAGCCAACAATGAAATGATTTGAAATTGATCTTGGAAAAGGCATCTGACTGGTGGGATCCACTCTTACGTCAAATTTCGAAAAGAATTACGAATGGCTCCGGAATAATTAGAAGAGTCAGGTAAGATCCTGGGAAAAGACCTGTGGGTTAGGGCCCACTAAAGAGAAAACACCGTTGAAAAGGATTGTTGAAGAGATAGATGATGCACCGGAACAATTGAAATATTAGAATGAGGTGACAACCCCGAATTAATTGGAACACAGACGAGTCTCCTGAGATGTCTTGAGCACTCCAGAAGGATAAACTGGCGAGAGACGAACGAGCAGGGAGAAAACTTGATCCAGGAAAAGAATGTGATCAACCCGAAAAACTTGAATTGAGTGCACCGGAAAAAGAAAAAGGGATGAAGAATGGCGAATGAGGCGAAATTCACGGTTGAAATGATTTACTGAAAATGAAGAAGTTCGCACGAATGAGATAGCTGGTCGAGAGAGAGTCGGACTCCGGGAAGAAAAAGGGTGGGAGGCGGAAAACAAAGGCAACTTGGAAGGGGAAACCGGCGAATATCTTGAAGAAAACACGGTTGAAAACATTGAGGAAAGAAGGCAAAGACTTCATACGAGTAGAATGGATACTCGATTACGGACTCCGGTTCCAAGAAGAAGAAGGGTGGGCGGGCGGGAAAAACAAGGACAACCGGACAAGGAAAAACAACGCGTCGGAGGAAGAACTGAGGATTGAACTTGGCAAAGATGAAGATTGTCGAGTCAACTTGACGAGAAATGCACCGGATGAAAAGAGATGAGAACCCACGATCGGAAAACCAACTGCGTGATCCTAAAGAAAAAAATTTGAAGGGAAGAGGAGTAATTCAAAACACCTCGTCAAGATTCCTTACGGAGCGACGAAGGCGCGAGGAGTAAAAGAATTCCTACTCTCGATATAACTAGACTCAAAACAATTTTATTCTAGACTCAACAACGACCAAACTACACGATCAATCAAGGGGGCTCCTAGGGTCGGTCGAGGCTCTGATACCAACTTGTAACGCCCCGGACACACCCGCCGGTGGTCGTTACTCCTGGCGGGATCTAGACTGGCCCCACAGATCAATACTAGTCTTTTCTGCGCACTTTGTCCTCACTCGTGCGCACCCGGGAGCAACTTCCCGGTCGGTCACCCATCGTGACACTACTCCAAGCTGAGCACGCTTAACTTTGGAGTTCTGTCCGAATGGGCTCCCGGAAAAGAAGGAATTCCTTATTGATATGAGTAGTCTATCATCCCTAATAAGCCAGGCTATTACATACACCCCACTCGGAGGAACCGGCGTCCTCGTCAGACCACGAAACGTTCCCTCTTGGCACAAGCGTCACAGGCTTCCATCCGGTACATGTGCCATGTCGGGTGCCACGACGGGTCACAAGCGTCATGAACAACATGACCACGCACCTGTCGCAACCATCCGTGTAACTGCTGAGTCGGCTCGATACCAACTTGTCACGCCCAATATGCGACCCTATCCAAAAGGAACTCAAGGTCCCACCAAGGATAGACCCATATTGAAACGCTTTACAAGGTGGATATCATTACATCAACATTACATAATAGATGGGGATACAAACATAAGGCACAAATGCCACAAGAATACATCAACATCACATACAAGAACAACATCCGCTCTGGATGAAACATAAACGAAACTCAAACGACATCCACCCTGCTAGCCCAGGCTGCCGACACGGAACCTATCCCACGATCGAAGAAGCGGAAGAAGAACTCCAACACAAGCAAACATCGCTCTCACGTCATGATCATCATAAACCTGTACACTGCAACTGGTGGTGTAGTAATCTGTGAGCCGCGAGGACTCAGCAATCCATTACCATGGGTATCAAGACTAGCAAAGCTTAATGGGAAAGGAAGGGTAAAGTGGTGAGGTTGCAGCAGCGACTAAGCATATATGGTGGCTAACATACGCAAATGAGGCGGGAAGAGAAACAAAGGCAGTGCGTCAACTAGTAATGATCAAGAAATGATCCTGAACTCCTACCTCGTCAAACATAACCCGAAACCGTGTTCTCCTCTCGATCAACCCGAAAAGAGACACTCACGATTCGCACCACGGTTGGTGTATTTTAATTGAGATCAACCGGGTTTTCTACAACGGACATTAACAAATTCCCATCTGCCACATAACCGCGGGCACGGCTTTGAAAGTTCAAACCTGCGGGGTGTCCCAACAACCCATGATAAGCTCTCGCGATCAACGAAGGATATTCCTTCTCCCGGGAAGACCGATCGATCTGGAATCCGGCTACAAGACATTTCGACGGTAATAAAACAAGTCCAGCAAAGCCGCCGAATGTGCCGACAAATCCTGATAGGAGCTGCACATATCTCGTTCTCGAGGCACACGGATTGTCCAAACTTCCGGTAGGCTAACCCAGAGTTGCCCAGGTAGCCACCGGCGGTGGCCAGTTTGGACCAGCACTCACGACGAGCACCGGCCGGGGGTAAAATAAGATGACCCTTGAGGCGCGACTCCCAAGGGAAAAAGGGCTAGGTGAGGCAAATGTAAAACCAAGGTTGGGCCTTCTTTGAAAAGTCTTATTCAAAGCGAACTGTCAAGGGGTCCCATAAATCACCCGACCGCGTTAGGGACGCAAAATCCGGGAACATAATACCGATATGACGGAAACTAGGGCGGCAAGAGTGGAACAAAACACCAGGCATAAGGCCGAGCCTTCCACCCTTTACCAAGTATATAGATGCATTAATTAAATAAGATATATTGTGATATCCCAACAAGTAAACATGTTCCAACAAGGAACAACATCTCCATGTTCAACAAGGAACAAACTTCATCTTCACCGCAACTAACAACGCTATAAGAGGGCTGAGCAAAGCGGTAACATAGCCAAACAACGGTTTGCTAGGAAGGGTGCAAAAGGTTAGAGGCTGACATGGCAATTTGAGATGGCTTGATAAACAGGTAATAGGTAGCGCAGCATAGCGAAGAACGAAGCAACTAGCATAGCAATGATAGTAGTGAGATCCAGGGTAGCGGTCATCTTGCCTGAAATCCCGCAAGGAAGAGGAGCGAGTCCATGAAGAAGATGAGCGGATGAAGCGAACTAAGCGTGAGCGAGCGAATCCTCACGATCATAGCAAGCAGGAACTAATAAGAAGAAGCACACAACATAGGTAAACACACCACACATGAACAAGACATGATGCACAACAAGCATGATGCATGACAAAGCTAGATGAGGCTACTCATGGCAAAAGATGATGCAAACAAGAAGAACACATCAAGGCAAGTTTAAATGAGGCCGGAAACAACCTATAACAATTCCGGTAAGTCCTCATATGCAAATTTCGAAATTGGTCCAGATATGATTAAACCTTAAGTTCAAGTTGTTAAACAGAAAGTTAAGATGCACCACGATAATCTACGAAATTCTAGTCAAGTTACATATAAAGTTCATTAGAATCAGACTACGGCCTAGAAGATATGAGCAAAACAAGATAAGCATGGCATTGATGCAAAATGCATACAAACATCAAGAAAACACCTCAAAACAAGGATGCAACATGATAATATGAAACTACATGCAAAATCAAGCAAGTTTCATATAGAGCACACTCAAAAGCGAACAGCAGTTCAACCCATACACCCTATACAAGTTATAGCAACAATCTGTCCAAAACAGCAACTAGGCATATTGCAAGCATCAAAACAACATTCTACAGGACCTCAACAAGAAAACAAAAGGCTTGGGCATGATGTACAGGTAAAGCATTACAAAACATGAACACTGAGCTATCTCCAGAAACAACTAGAACATGCTCAAAATGACATGGCAAGATTGCAAATAATAACAGTTTCAGACTTTGCAGAAAATAACATCAGGTTGCAATGTTTAGAGCTATGAAACAACATGATACAGGAACATATCATGGCAAACAAAGGCATGGCATGAATCTACTAATTGCATAGAACAAAAGTCCCTTACTGACCATAAGCCAAAAGGATCGAGAAGATATGATGGCACCCACGTAAACATGGCAAGTTATATTACAGATTTGAACATGGCAGGAACAACAACAAGTAGGCATGTTGGTGAGCTTGAACCACTCACCACAGAGCAATACAAGGCATGGAAAGGCAACCAACAGTAAGAAGACATGGCATAGAAGCTATACATGTCAAGAACAACATCATAGCATGCAAGGATCAATCACAACAACCTTGGCAAATTTGAATAACCGCTCCCTAGCAAGAACACAATACAACCGCATAAGCAAAGGAGTATTATCTCCGGAGAGCTCCGTTGTAACTGCCTCGTGTTTCTCGGCCGATCTCGTCAGGTATCTCCACCGAACCAAAGGGGAATCGGTCCGCCGTCCCATAGGTGTTCGTGGGTTACATCGGCCCCGACATCTTTGGCGCGCAGTAGGCCGAGGCTGTGTGAACCTGATCCGCGCTCACACGAGCAACATCTTCATCATCTTCATCAACATGCCACCGAAGAAGAAGGCTTCGGCAACAGAGCCGCTCACGCTAAACCCACCACCACCGGAGCCGACGAGTGGTGGAAGAAGCCGGCGAAGAGCGACGCCGACGAGGGAGCCTGTCGCCGCAGTCCAAGGACAAGCCGCGCAAACTCGGCGTCCGCTCACGCAGTGGCCCATCTTGAGGAGCGCGAGACAGCTGGCGGTGCTATAGCTACGCGCTCGCTGGGCCAAGATCGAGCCGGTGGATCCGGACGCCAAGAACAGCTTGGCGCGCCAAGTTAGTGCGTAGTGGGCACGGTCACGGATACTCGCTCTTCTAACATATTTAGATGTCCGGCATATCCCGCCTCGCACTGCTCGCCATTGCCGCCACCACTCAAGGTAAGCTTTGCACGAGCTCAATCGCCTCGGATTACCTCCGACGGCAGACAAGGTCGACGAATGGAGGGCCACCATTCAAAGTCTCATCGGCTTTGCTAACGGCGACGCCTGCAAGCAGCTAATACACGCTGCCGCGGGCGAGACGACAAGGCACGAGCCGGTGGCGACGAGACCGTGGGGTGCAACCGCCATGCACTCTCCACCCCAAGGCTAAGATCGCCGACTCGCCGGATCCACCTCGACAGCGACTCCACCGCGCCATCGGATCCACAAGCTCGCCGTGATCAGCGCCAAGTTCTTCAAGAACGGCAACAAGAAGACGCCGAATCGTCGATCAACCAAGAGAAGCGCGGCGTCAATCCCAGCCAGCCGGGCCCTTTGTTGACGCATGCGCCTGGGGAACCAGTGACTTGTCAGACGCTGGTAGGTTCGCTGCCTCCTGAGTCATGGGCAAGTCCAAAGGTCTGACAAGAAAAATTTCAAGCCGACGCAAGGAAGTATGATGGCAGGACGATCCATTGAGTTCTCAAAGATCACACCATCGGGTGCAAGTGCAGTGGGGACGACGACAAGATCCTCGCCAACTACTTCCTACCGGTACTCAAGCCCTGTTAGATCTTTGGCTCATGCACTTGCCGGACAGCCCATATCCTCTTGGCAGATTTATGCCATCAATTTGTCGGCGCTTTCACAGCGGCCACAAGCCTCATGGCCAAGAGAGCGACCTTCATCTCCGCCCTGTAAGGAAGGAGAGTCCTCGCGAAGTTCATTCAGAGATTCAGCCTGCAGTACTACAACATCCAGATGTCCACCCGCCAGGTGATCGCAGTGTTTCATCAAAACATGCGGAACCGCAGGATGAGGGAAGAGATGGCGTGCAAAGTCAAGGACGCTGGAGCTGTATGCCCGGCCGGCAAGTGTGCACGCATGAGGAAGGGAGGAGACTCCTGTGAGAGAATGCGTACAGGATCTGAGTAGGAGGAGACCGCCTAAGAAGGAAGAGCGCTATGAACAATCAAGGAAGAAGAGCAAAGAGGTACTAGTTGTCGAGCAGTCCGCAACGGTGGTGCCGCCAAGAAAGCCAAAGTTGGTGGCTCCGCAAGGAGGTTATACTGGCGCCGATCGCAAGCCTGCGGGCGGCCGCCGACAAGGTGACAGCTCCAACAAACAAGATCGCAAGATTCACCGCACCAAGGGCCACGACCTCCAGAGCTGCAAGAAGGTCGAGCAGCTTGTTGAACAGCAGAAGCTGAGTACGAGCGCGCGACAAGGAGAAGGCCCAGGTGCTGGGGAGCTAGCAAGAAGCGACCCGCCGGGAGGACGCCATGCAAGGCCAAGCAATGCAAGGAGAGAGACCTCCCGCGATAAGGATGACAAGGATGAATGAAGATATGGAAGACGGCGAGGCCGACGAGCAGGAGTTTCGTAAAGCTACGAGGTCCTTCGATGACGGTGCTTCCGCATACTCACACCGCCAACTCAAGCAATGGATGCGGAGGTTAATGCAGAACCATCCAGAGTCACGCAGCCTTTGAAATGGTCCAAGACGCCTATCATCTTTGATATTGAGGACCACCTCGATCGTGATAATCATGGTCGGGTGCTTGCCGATGTTGGTCTCACCAACTATCCGCAACCTCAAGGTCACCAAGATGTTAGTTGACGCGGGCCGCTTAACCTGATCTCATCCGCAGGTCCGTAAGCTTCAGATCCTCGACAATGAAGCTCAAGAGACCGGCACATTCCAAGGAATCAACCCAGAAGGAGCAAGCCAAAGGGGAAGATCACGCTGTTGTAACATTTGGCGTTGAACTAAACTTCAGGACTCGAGAGGGTCACGCTTGACGTCCGCTGATTTTCCATTGCCTTACAATGGAATACTTGGCCGCCCAGACTCGCCAAGTTCATGGCAGCCTCTCATTATGCATACAACTTGCTCAAGATGCCCGCCCGAAGTGTCATTTCGTCCATGGCGACAAGAAGGATGCTCTTATCTCGCCGACAAGATCTACCGAGGCAGCAGCTGCAACAGATAGCAAATCACTTGTCACAAGCTCCGGGGAAGAAGAAGACCAAGTCCGCAAGAGCTCGATGCCCACTCCGGCAAGCGCATCTTCGAGTGCTGCGCCACCGCCGAGGACGCACCATCGAGCTCCACCGCAAGTGCAAGAAGATGATGGCAGCTCCGCCAAAGACCAAGAAGGTGCCCGCTAGGAGGACGGCACGGTGGTACCTTCACCATCGCCACTCGACTTAAATAGGAAGGCGCATGCTGTTTTCCTCGCGGGCGAATCGTCGACGTGTTTGCATGGCAACCGCCCCGACATCCCCGTGTTCCTGTGAAAGTAATTGAGCATCACCTAGCTGTCCGTCTCGCGCGCCCGGCCAAGCAAAAAGTCGTAAACAGTGGAGCGCCAAGAATTCATAGCGTAAGAAATCAAGAAGTTGGAAGAAGCGGCCTTGTCGAGGAGTGCTCCATCCCACGTGGTTGGCCAATCCTAGTTGTACGAAGGCAAATGGGAAATGGAGACTTTGTATCGACTTCACGTATGTTAATAAAGCTTGTCCCAAAGACCCATTTCCCTTGCCGCCAGATCGACAGATTGTTGACTCCACGGCTGGATGTGATTTGCTTTCATTTCTTGATGCATTCAGGATATCATCATCTTCATGGCAAAAGAGGATGAGAGAAACCGCATTCATCACCCCATGTGGCCATAACGCTTTTGTACGGATGCCTTTGACTAAAGAATGCTGGTTCAACGCTTGCAAGAGTAGTCCATGACGCTTTTGAGCCGCAAATGCACGTAAATGTAGAAGCTACATGGATGACATAGTGGTCAAGAGCAAGGACAAAGCAACTCGTTCAAGATTTAGATGAGACCTTGCAAATCGCAAGATCAACCTCAAGCTCAACCCCGAGAAGTGCGATTTGGAGTCCCTTCCGCAAGCTTCTGTTCTTCATGTCTCAAATGGGAATTGAAGCCAATCCCGACAAGATCAAGGCCATTGAGCGATTGAAGCACCAAAGCCAAGGATGTACTAAGACTTGCGGTTGCGTGGTGCTCAAGAGGTTTATCTCTGTTCTGCTGAGCGCCTCGCCATTTTTCAAGATTTTGAAAAGGCAGGTCCAATGAAATGGACTCTCAAGCGGAGGTCGCAGCAGGACTTAAAGAGGTACCGTCTCCACTCCAATACTTGTCACACCTAGGCCACAAGAGAAGTTGTCATTGACATAGCGGCAACCAATCAAGTGGTTAGTGCTGTTAGTAGCGGAAAGGGAGGCTGATGATGAGCCGGCAACTAAGGCAGATGCATCCAACGAAGCTGGGGCTTCACCGACAAGCTCCGTCCCGACAGGACGAGATCTGCAGGATTGCGAAGATGCGTAAGGATGGTGCAGCGCCTACCTACTTTGTCGGCCCCTTCCAGAGGGGCTAGGTCAAGGTACTGCAGTGTAAATTGCTTTTGGCCTCCTCATGGCCTCAGAAAGCTGCGCCATTACTTCCAAGCAAATGAGATAATAGTCGCCACTACTTCTCAAGAGAATATTGCAAAATCCAAAAACAGCAGGATTGTCGAGTGGGCACTGAACCGCTGCTTTGGCCTCAAGTTTGAAAGCACTTCAACTATCCAAATGTAACGCCTCGGACCATGCGCCAGTGTCCGCTGCTTATTCGGCCATTGCCATGTCATGTGCTTGTGTGTCTCTCTTTGCCATGTCATCATCTGCATTTCATATCATGTCATCATGCACATTTCATTTTGTATACGTTCGCCTCATGCATCCGAGCATTTTCCCCGTTGTCCGCTTTGTAATCCGCACTTATGTCTCCCGCCTCTTTTACCTCTTTTCGTAAAGGGTATTAAACGGTTCTCGAATGGACCGAGGTTTGTCAAGCTGCCTTGGTATAGCACCGTAGATCACTGGTCAAGTTTCGATCATTTGGAGGTCGTTGGTACCCAACGGTTAACCGGTAACCGCAAAAGCCTCTTTGTTGCAGCCCAACACCCTTCCAAAGTGGCCCAAAACCCACCAAACTCCTCTCCATGCTCTTCGCCATTCGATCACGATCACAGTACGTAAAATCGCACCTCATTTGACTCTCCTAGCTCCTCTACCTATTTAAACACCCTCCTCCCCAAATCTGATCAATCTCGCAGATCAACCTAGTCATCCTCCTCATACCACGGACATCTCCACTGATCGCGGTCCAACGACCACAATGGCATCCCAGCCTCACAGGCCGCCGGCTTTTCTCTCCTCGCCGCCGATCGCTGCAGCTCCGCCACGGCCAGCCTCCGCCTCTTGGCCGGGCTGGGCCACATCGCCTCCTGCCGGCCCTCCTCCTCCACCGCCTGTCGCCGCAGCGGATCGGGAGGAGCCCGATCCGCCTCTGGCTCACATGCCCCAATCCCGCCGGGTGACTTTTTCCTCCAATTTCATCTAAGTCCTTTTCTCGTTAACTTTTGTTGCATTTTCATCATGCTATAACTCCGCTATCGCTGTTCGCTTTTGTGCGTAATATGTAAAATGTTCGCCGATGAGTAGATCATTTCATCTCATTGCATCATTTTCATTTGAGCTCATCTTGATGCCCGAAATGCTGTTAGAAGAGTGCTATGTGATGTTAGTTTCGATTTTTATCGTAACATGCACTATTGTCATTTTTGCCATGATTGATGTGTGCCTCCTATAGACTTGAGTCCTACATGTGTTTTGTAATATGCCATGCCATCTTTCCAGGGGTGTATGCCATGTATTTTTTGTGATCTATGGTGACTAGCACAAGCATGCAAACTAGGCATCTTGATGTTGCTGATTTCAGCTCTGCTTTTGGTCGATATTTTTATGCCATGTTAACTTGATGCTACAGAGAGATCCATGCTTATTTTGAGATACTTCAGTAAGGATGCTTTGTTATACATGTCTTGCTCTATCCATCCATGCCCTTATTTGTAATTATGGAGTGCCATAGCTGAGTCAATCGAGCTCTACTTTTGCTATAAAATGTTTCGGCAGATTGTTTACATGTTATTCAAATTTGCCAAGGTTGTTGTGATTGATCCTTGCATGCTATGATGTTGTTCTTGACATGTATAGCTTCTATGCCATGTCTTCTTACTGTTGGTTGCCTTTCCATGCCTTGTATTGCTCTGTGGTGAGTGGTTCAAGCTCACCAACATGCCTACTTGTTGTTGTTCCTGCCATGTTCAAATCTGAATATAACTTGCCATGTTTACGGTGCCATCATATCTTCCGATCCTTTTGGCTTATGGTCAGTAAGGGACTTTTGTTCTATGCAATTAGTAGATTCATGCCATGCCTTTGTTTGCCATGATATGTTCCTGTATCATGTTGTTTCATAGCTCTAAACATTGCAACCTCGATGTTATTTTCTCGCAAAGTCTAAACCTTATTATTTGCAATCTTGCCATGTCATTTTGAGCATGTTCTAGTTGTTTCGGAGATAGCTCAGTGTTCATGTTTTGTAATGCTTTACCTGTACATCATGCCCAAGCCTTTTGTTTTCTTGTTGAGGTCCTGTAGAATGTTGTTTTGATGCTTGCAATATGCCTAGTTGCTGTTTTGGACAGATTGTTGCTATAACTTGTATAGGGTGTATGGGTTGAACTGCTGTCTGCTTTTGAGTGTGCTCTATATGAAACTTGCTTGATTTTTGCATGTAGTTTCATATTATCATGTTGCATCCTTGTTTTGAGGTGTTTTCTTGATGTTTGTATGCATTTTGCATCAATGCCATGCTTATCTTGTTTTGCTCATATCTTCTAGGTCAGAGTCTCATTCTAATGAACTTTATATGTAACTTGACTAGAATTTCGTGTAGATTATCGTGGTGCATCTTAACTTTCTGTTTAACAACTTGAACTTAAGGTTTAATCATATCTGGACCAATTTCGAAATTTGCATATGAGGACTACCGAATTGTTATAGGTTGTTTCCCCCATTTAAACTTGCCTTGATGTGTTCTTCTTGTTTGCATCATCTTTGCCATGAGTAGCCTCATCTAGCTTTGTCATGCATCATGCTTGTTGTGCATCATGTCTTGTTCATGTGTGGTGTGTTTACCTATGTTGTGTGCTTCTTCTTATTAGTTCCCTGCTTTCGCTATGATCGTGAGGATTCGCTTCGCTCACGCTTAGTTCGCTTCATCCGCTCATCTTCTTCATGGACTCGCTCTCTTCTTCTTGGGATTTCAGTGCAAGATGACCGCTACTCGATCTCACTACTATCATTGCTATGCTAGTTGCTTCGCTTCTTTCGCTATGCTGCGCCACCCATTACCGCTTATCAAGCCATCTCAAATTGCCATGTCAGCCTCTAACCTTTTGCACCTTCCTAGCAAACCGTTGTTTGGCTATGTTACCGCTTGCTCAGCCTCTTATAGCGCTGTTAGTTGCGTGAAGATGAAGTTTGTTCCTTGTTGAACATGGAGATGTTGTTCCTTGTCGGAACATGTTTACTTGTTGGGATATCACAATATATCTTATTTAATTAATGCATCTATATACTTGGTAAAGGGTGGAAGGCCTGCCTTATGCCTGGTGTTTTGTTCCACTTTGCCATTTCTAGTTTCCGCCATATCGGTATTATGTTCCCGATTTTAAGGCCCTAACGCTGGTCGGGTGATTTATGGGACCCCTTGACAGTCGCTTTGAATAAGACTTTTCCAAAGAAGGCCCAACCTTGGTTTTACATTTGCCTCACTAGTCTTTTTCCCTTGGGAGTCGCGCCTCAAGGGTCATCTTTTTTTACCCCCGGGCCGTTGCTCGAGTGCTGGTCCAAACTGTCACACGGTGGTACCTGGGCAACTCGGGTTAGCCTACCGAAGTTTGGACAATCCGGTGCCCCGAGAACCAGATATGTGCAGCTCCTATCGGATTTGTTTCACATTCGGCGGCTTTTGTGGACTTGTTTTATTATCCGCGAAATGTCTTGTAGCCGGATTCCGAGACTGATCGGTCTCCCGGAGAAGGAATATCCTTCTGATCGCGAGAGCTTATCATGGGCTGTTGGGACACCGCAGGGTTTGAACTTTGGAAGCCGCGTCTGCCATATGTGGCGTATGGAATTTGTTAATGTCCGCCTGTAGAAAACCCGGTTGATCTCAATTAAAATACACCAACCGTGGTGCGAATCGCGGAGTGTCTCTTTTCGGGTTGATCGAGAGGAGAACACGGTTTCGGGTTATGTTTGACGAGAGGTGAGTTCGTGGATCATTTCTTGATCATTACTAGTTGACGCACTGCCTTTGTTTCTCTTCCCGCCTCATTTGGCGTATGTTAGCCACCATATGCTTAGTCGCCGCAACCTCACCACTTTACCCTTCCTTTCCCATTAAGCTTTGCTAGTCTTGATACCCATGGTAATGGATTGTCGAGTCCTCGCTCATGACATTACACCACCAAATTGTGGTACAGGTTCATGGCGATCATGACGTGAGAGCGATGTTTGCTTGTGTTGGAGTTCTTCTTCCGCTTCGATCGTGGGATAGGTTCCTGTGCCAGTACTGGCTAGGTGGTGGATGTCGCTTTGAGTTTTGTTTATGTTTCATCCGTAGCTTTGGATGTTGTTCTTGTATGATGTTGATGTATTCTTGTGGCATTTGTAGCTCTATGTCTTGGTGGGACCTTCGAGTTCCTTTTGGATAGGGTCGCATATTGGGCGTGAAGTTGGTATCGAGTTTAATTCGGCGTTGCACGGATGGTTGCGGATAGGTGCGGTCATGTTGTTCATGACGCTTGTGACCCGTCGTGGCACCCATACGGCACATGTACCGGACTGGAAGCACGACGCTTGTGCCAAGAGGGAACGTTCGGTATTCGACGAGGACGCGGTTCCTCCGAGTGGGGTGTATGTAATAGCCTGGCTTATTAGGGATGATAGACTACTCATATCAATAAGGAATTCTTCTTTTCCGGGAGCCCATTCGACGTAACTCCAAAGTTAAGCTGGTTTCAGCTTGGAGTAGTGTCACGATGGTGACCGAATCGAAGTTGTTCTGTGCGCATTTGTGGGACAGTGCGCAGAAAAGACTAGTATTGATCAGGGCCATTCCAGATCTCGCCAGGAGTAACGCACCACCGCGGTGTGTCCGGGCGCATAAGTTGGTACGAGCCTCGACCGGACCCTTTTTCGATCGACGTAGTTTGTTGTTGAGTCTAGAATAAAATTGTTTTGAGTCTAGTTATATCGGAGAGTAGGAATTCTTTTTACCTCCGCCTTCGCCGCCCGTAAGGAATCTTGACGAGGTGTTTTGAATTACCTCTTCCCTTCAAATTTTTTTTCTTTAGGATCACGCAGCTTGGTTTTCCGATCGTTCTCATCTCTTTCATCCGTGCATTTTCGCCTCAAGACGGACAAAGAGATTGCCGAGATAAAAGAGAGGATGAGAAAAGGAAAGCTAAGGGATTTTGTGAGGGTGAGCACGATACCCTATGGTTTGAGGACCGCTTATAAAGCGAAATGATCCGTAGATCAGGAAGTTGTTCTCAAGAGGCCCATGATTCGCCATATCCGATTCACCCAGGAAATACCAAGATGTATCCGATTTGAACGATAGTTTCGTGGACCGGAATGAAGAAGGATATTATGGAGTATGTAGCAGTTTGTGATGTAGGTCGAGAGTGAAAGCGTAACATCGGTTAGCTACCGGATTGCTACAGCCATTGCCGATACCCGAATGGAAGTGGGATAAACTAGGCATGGACTTTATCACGGGATTGCCCAGACCTGCTCAAAGCTATGATTCGATATGGGTTGTAGTCGATCGCTTGACGAAGGTAGCTCATTTCATCCCAAAGAAGACCACTTACACCAGTGCTAAGTTGGCAAAGATATACATGACCAGGATCGATGTCTACATGGAGTTCCGAGGACCATTGTATCGAATAGAGGAACCCAGCTTATCTCAAAGTTTTGGAATCAGCCTTGCATGAGACTTTGGGAACCAAAGCTAGAGTTCAAGATAACTTTTCACCAGAGACGGATGGATGACCGAGAGAGTCAATCGACTGGAGGACATGTTGAGAGCTTGTGCGCTAGACTATGGATCTAGTTGGGACGCATATTTTCCATATGCAGTAGTTCTCTTCACAACAACAGCTATCAAGCCAGCTTTTAAGATGGCCCTTTCAAAGCATTGTATGGAAGGAGGTGCAGGACACCATTATTGTGGGATGAAGTTGGAGACCGCTGCTTGTTTGGACCAGATTTGATTAAAGAGTCTCAAGAGAAGGTTGCTGATTCGCGATAGACTCAAGGTAGCCTAACCAGTGTAAGAGCTATGCGGATTCTAAATGCAAGGAGACAGCTTACTAAGCTCGGAGATAGAGTGTATTCAGGTATCACCACTCCGAGGAGTGAAGCGCTTTGGAGTTAAGGGAAAGTTAGCCCCGAGATTTGTAGGACTATACCGTGTTTTGGAACGCATGGGAGAAGTTGCTTACAAGTTGGAAATTGCCCGAAGGATTGTCAGGAGTTCACGATGTGTTCCACGTTTCTCAGTTGAAGAAGTGCCACGCAGAGATGGCTGATATTCCTCTGATAGATACAGTGCCACTAGAAGTGATTCAGTTGGATACCGACTTGGCCTACGAGGAGAAACCTGTCAAGATTCTTGAGTTTGCCAGCCGAGTCACACGCAGTAAGGTTATCAAGTTCTGCAAAGTTCAGTGGAGCCACCATACCGAGGATGAAGCCACCTGGGAACGAGAGGAAGACCTACGGAAGGATCATCCTCACATATTTTCTAGCCAACCCAAATCTCAAGGGCGAGATTCATTTTAAGGGGGGTAGGTTTGTAACATCCCAAATTTTTGATTTGGAATGTTATGCATTAGATCATCATTGCATATCATATTTTATTGCATTTTGGCTTGATCCTAGAAATTCTACGCAACTCAAGGACCCACAGAGAGAGTTTGGGATTTCGTTATTTTCATATTTGAGTTTCACAAATTTTGAAAAGAGGATCGTTTGATTTTAATTATTTTTATCTTCGAATATTTCTTTTATAAAATAAAAGAGAGGGGATAAAATGACTTTCCCAAAATAAAGAAATATTGAGATTTAATATTAAAATCAAATAATATTTTTATTTGGAGTTTTATCACTATTTTATTTGAATTAGGAAAATATGCGCTTTTTAAAATTGCATTAGAGGCCTCAAATAAATTTTCACCTTGTCCTAGAGATTTTAGAGGACGGGAAAATTTATTTCAGGATTTTGGAGTCTGCTTAGTATTTCATTTATTCATTTTTCTGAGTGGAATTTTTTTATTTAAAAGTCAACTGACTTAATCGGGTCGTGGTCCGACCGACCTCTACTACGGTGGCTTTAAAAGCAGAGGCCCGCGACCCGAGGCCAAATCGCCGCCACGCTTCAACCTTAGGCTCACGCCACACGGCTGGCCATCTGGCTGCCACTGTCCTGGCTGATCGCCGCACAAGACGCCACCGCCAATTTCGCCATGTAGTATTACTCACCGCCATTCCGCCGATCACGGAGGTAGTCGCTGCCATTGCCGGTTTTCGTGAGAAACCGATCGGTTTTTTTCAAACCCTAGGTCCCTTTTTTATTTTAGATCGCTTTTTTGGTTTAGCTATTTAGCTTAACGCCTGTCAGACGCTCGCTTTTAACAAACGGTTTTCACGGTTAACTAATCATGCATAGCTTAACGCTCGCTCGTTAGTCTGCTCGCTGGGCTTTTTCTTTTCGGATTTTTCGCGATTATTTTCGATCGCGATTTCGATCCGATTTTCGCTTTTAGTTTAACTTTTCGCCTTTATCCGAATCAGCGATTCAAGCGCCTAGATCTTTGTCTCAAGCCCTCTTCTGTTTAACCAACTTGAACAAGATTTTTCTACCGTAAAATTTGACTTTAGTCCAGATTAGTAAACAGATCTTGTTTTTTCGCAGCTTGAGTTTCGCTGTTTCGTTAGATTTGATTCTTTTGCAAACTAGAGTTCTTAAGTTGAACTTTCTCGTTAAATCTCTTATTTGAAGTTTTACCCGCGCTTCTAGTTGAGTGCTTATTGTATGCTTGTTTGTTTCATGCGATAGAGTTCCTTGAGTGTGAAGCGTGCTACTACGAAGTCTCTAGGTTTCATGGATCATCGAAGGCAAGTAACACTTTGATCATACCTCTTTACTACCCAGTTTTATTGCATTAGATCAATCCTCAAACTTTTTCATGGTTAGGATCTAACTAAATTGTGGGTTTTGGGAAGTAGATGAGGTAGTACCTATTCACATGTTTATTATCAAACCTATGGGAGTTACTTCTACGTTATGCTTATATTGCTATGCTATGCTCAGAGACGTGGATTGGGTTTGAGTGTATTCCATGACAGATGTGAGATGGTTAATTAATGGTTCAACTTAAGGTGGCAACTTAAATACATATCCGGTGGATTGCTTGTGGGCACTGGAGAATCTAGTGTTGTCCTAGGATATCCCAAGGACCTCGTGTGATCATCCCACGCCCGCCACCCGTGCTCAAAGGGATCATAAGATTATTCATGCTAGAAACTTGTAGCAGCCACAAGCCATTATGGGCTCGCATAGTTGAGTATGTTGCGTGAAGCTCTTGAAGAGGTAGACTAGCGATGTAGTGGGATGTAGGTGGTACTGCTTATCCGAGTAGAGAGTTAATGCTTCCAAAGACCATGTCTCGGCCATCCTGCTTCTCAAACACCATGAAAAGTAGAAATCCAACGGAGGAGATCTAGTCTTGTGGGGAAAAGTGCAAACCTCTCAGAGAGTGTATAAACTAATCATGGTTAGCCGTGTCCCCGCTATGGACATCTTGAGTATCTAGTTCTTGGATTATCATGTGGATCTCATCACTCTTAATTTAAATTGATTGGGTTAATGATGATGCTTAATTGGGATTGAGTTGAGGAACCTTTCAATGTTTAACAACTACCATGATAGTTAAATAAAATTTATTCCTTTGTTGTAGGGAAAATTGGCTTTTCACAAAACATATTAACCATATAGCCTCCTCCAGCCATATATGCATGTAGTGATAGCATTATTCTATTCTTTATTCTCTTGTGTTACATTGCCAGCATATTCCATGTGCTGACCCGTTTTTGGGCTGCAACGTATCATGTTGTAGACTTTTCAGACGACGCATTTACTTAGTAAGGAGCCATAGGTCGTTGTCTTTCACTCAGTGATGCTGTTGGAGTTGATGGACTCACTTTATCTTCCAAGCCTTCCGCTGTTTTAGATGGCCTTTAGCCATATTTATTGTAATAAGTTCTCTTTGAGACATTTGATGTAATAAGTGTGTGATCGCTACTCTGTTATAAATCCTCAAGGCATCGGTATGTCAAGATTACCGATCGAGGGATGACATTGATGCATAGAGATCAGACTGTTTGAGGTCTGGTCGCTACATGACAGCTTCAACATATAGTAAAGAAGAACAAGTCGACCTGACCTGACAGAAAATATACTAACGGAGAACAACTCAACCTGACCTGTCGACCACAAATGTCTCTGCTACTCTTACCAACAAGGAACATACTTATTAAAGAAGTGAAGAGGATCATCTTAAAGAAGTGCAGAAGAGCAAGCAGATTGAAGATATTACAAGTCTTTCTATACAATGTCGGTTGCCCACCCATGATGAACCAGAGAGCACAGAGAAATAGTATTCCTTCTGGTCTCTCCATATGTGTCTCACATGCATTTAGAAACTAAAGTAGAACATTTAGCTGACCAATTAAACACCTCTCAGTTTTACTAATATTAGCATAATATCAGATTTGAATTTGTACAACTAAGCTTGTTTAGCTTGATGGGTGGAGAAGTGTTATTACTTAATAAACCATGTAGGCTGACCGTGGTCATATAAAATGGGGAAACCGTAAGCATGATGAGTATAGTGTTGACTGTGGCAAGGGATGGCAGATCTGAAGTCGCAAAACCGCAAGAAAGGGTAGTTAGCAACCGATTTTGCTTTGAAATAACAATTAAGATTTGGTATGGAAAGAAAGTACAACAACAAGTGACAAAGAAATGCACTTCTTATCTCTCTATATGTCGTGACATGCATTTGGAAACTCAAGTGGGACCTTTAGCTAACCAATTAAATGTGTCTGTTAACTAATATCAGTATCATATCACAATCATATTTGAACAACTAAGCTTTGGAATTTTGAGTGTTGTGTTATTTAGCTTGAAGGGTGGAATAATGCTAGTACGACAGAAAGCACCTACGCAGATCATAGTAGAGTAGAGAAAAGGGGAAAACCCTAAGCATCAAGAGTAAAATCAGGAAAGTGGAACTAGCTGGACCAGTGGGTGGCGCACATGCTTTTTGAAATGAATATAGGAACATTAGGTGACCAATTAAACACTCTCTATTTTAGTAATATGAGCATCATATCAGATTTGTATTTCAACACCTAAGCTTTGGAATTATGAGTGACATGTTGTTTCGCTTGATGGGTCGATGTCTTGAGGAGCAGCGCTAGCACGACACGAAGCACCTACGATGATGGTAGTGAATATAAAGGGGAAAACCATAAGCTTTATTTAGTATAGTGACCATGCCATGGCAGATCCAAGGTGAAAACCATAAAGCTACTTCGAACCAATGTTTGCTTTCAACTAGCCAATACGATTTGGTACGGACAAGAAAAGTACAGTAAACAATTTACGATCTATTTTCTAGGTGAGATTGATACGTCTCCAACGTATCTATAATTTTTGATTGCTCCATGCTATATTATCTATTGTTTTGGACTATATTGGGCTTTATTTTCCACTTTTATATTACTTTTGGGACTAACCTACTAACCGGAGGCCCAGCCCAGAATTGTTATTTTTTTGCCTATTTCAGTATTTCGAAGAAACAGAATATAAAAGGGAGTCCAAAGGAATGAAATCTTCGGGAACGTGATTTTCTCATCATATAAGATCCAGGAGACTTGGACCCTCGGTCAAGAAAGGAGGGAGGCGGCCACGAGGGTGGAGGGCGCTACTCGCCTCGGGGCCCCCAAGCTCCACCGACGCATTCTTCCTCCTATATATACCTACATACCCCAACAGATCAGACACGGCCAAAACCTAATTCCAGCACAAGAACTTTCTGTCGGTGTACTAGAGTAGGGTAACCTAGTATCCCTAACTCGCACGGGCAACAGATACCTGCCATGGCAAGGCTTGCTCGGTGACCGCTAAGGTCCTCCGTGGTTCCTTTGGAGCCATTCAAGAACAAAGTATTTAAGCCAAGGAGACAAGGCCCCTGAAGAGGAGCTTGCCGGAAGGCCACTCAAGGCACGCAGAAGACAAGACCCCGCAAGAGGAGCTTGCCGAAGGCCCATTGAGCGACAAGCTTCCAGCGCGACAAGGATTCAGCCAGCTGCAAGGCGCTTGTCACATGGGCAACCTTCTTTATCTCCGCCCCACCATCCACCAACGTGTCGCCATGGGACCATTCCAGCGACGTGTCAAGAGGTCAGTGCAGCCACGGAGGGCAGCGTAAGCGGCGCCGATAGGAGTGCCATCGGGCAAGCTGTGGCGCCTTTGATGGTCCCTTTTCGACTGCTTAGGCGACATGGATGGGCATTTATTGCTTTTGTCCCCCGCCGTGAGTTAGGTAGAATACATCGCATAAAGTAGATGTACCAACCGCAGCTCATTTTCCCATTTTTGCCCTTTGTTCTACGCTACACCTGTTGGTGACCCCTTGAGCATATAAAAGGAGGCCCATGCGACCGTAGAGGGGGGTCTGACCATTCGAGACTACACACACTCAAGCTAGGTTTTGTAGCCTTGCGTGCTCCCTAGCAAGAACACAATACAACCTGCATAAGCAAAGGAGAGTATTATCTCCGGAGAGCTCCGGGTAAACTGCTCGTGTTTCGCCTCGACCGCTTCTTCGGCAATCTCCGCTTCCACCGAACCAAAGGGGAATCGGTCCGCCGTCCCATAGGTGTTCGTGGGTTACGATCGCCTCCCGACATCTTTGGCGCGCAGTAGGCGCGAGGCTGTGTGAACCTGATCCGCGCTCACACGAGCAACATCTTCATCATCTTCATCAACATGCCACCAAGAAGAAGGCTTCGCGGCAATGAGAGCCGTCTCTGCTAAACCCACCACCACCGGAGCCGACGAGTGGTGGAAGAAGCTGGAAGAGCGGACGCCGACGAGGGAGCCCGTGTCGCTGCCTAAGTCCAAGGACAAGCCGCCGCAAACTCGGCGTCCGCTCACGTAGCCGCTGGCCCATCTCAGAGGCGCGAGACCGACAGCGCGCCATGGTGCTCGCGAGCGCCACGCGCTCGCTGGGCCAAGATCGAGCTGGTGGATCCGGGACGCCAAGAACAGCTTGGCGCGCCAACAGGCGTAAAGTAGTGGGGCACGGTCGTCGGGCGGATATCGCTCTTCTAACATATTTAGATGTCCGAGCATATCCCGCCTCGCACTGCTCGCCATTGCCGCCACCACTCAAGCGTAAGCTTTGGCACGAGCTCAATCGCCTCGGATTACCCTCCGACGGCAGAGACAAGGTCGATTAATGGAGGGCCACCATTCAAAGTCTCATCGGCTTTGCTAACGGCGACGCCTGCTGCAGCTAGCAACACGCTGCCGCTGCGAGACGACAAGGCACGAGCCGGTGGCGACGAGACCGTGGGGTGCAACCGCCATGCACTCTCCACCCCGGCTAAGATCGCCGACTGTTGGATCCACCTCGACAGCGACTCCACCGCCCATCGGATCCACAAGCTCGCCGTGATCAGCGCTTAAGTTCTTCAAGAACGGCAACAAGAAGACGCCGAACTCGTGATCAAGCATCAAGAGAAGCGCGGCGTCAATCCGACAGCTTGGGCCTTTGTTGACGCGGCATGCGCCAGGGGAACCAGTGACTTGTCGACGCTGTAGGTTGCGCTGCGCTCTTCTCGTGAGCTGCGGTGAAGTCCAAAGGTCTGACAAGAAAAATTTCAAGCCGACGCGTGCAGAAGTATGATGGCAGTGACGCATCCATTGAGTTCCTCAAAGATCTACACCATCGCGTGCAAGCTGCAGGGGACGAGACGACAAGATCCTCGCCAACTACTTCCCGCCGGTACTCAAGCCCTATGTTAGATCTTGGCTCATGCACTTGCCGGACAGCTCCATATCCTCTTGGCAGATTTATGCCATCAATTTGTCGGCGCTTTCACAGCGCCACAAGCCTCATGGCCAAGAGAGCGACCTTCATCTCCGCCGCCCTGAAGGAAGGAGAGTCCTCGCAAGTTCATTCAGAGATTCAGCCTGGTGCACTACAACATCCTGTATGTCCACCCCCGCCAGGTGATCGCAGGTGTTTCATCAAAACATGCGAACCGCAGGATGAGGGAAGAGATGGCGATGTGCAAAGTCAAGGACGCTGAGCTGTATGCCTCGGGCCGACAAGTGTGCACGCGTTTGAGGAAGGGAGGAGACTCCTGTGAGAGAATGCGTACAGGATCTCGAGTAGTGAGGAGACCGCCTGCAAGGAAGAGTCGCTATGGAACAATCAAGGAAGAAGAGCAAAGAGGTACTAGTTGTCGAAAGCAGTCCGCAACGGTGGTGCCGCCAAGAAAGCCAAAGTTGGTGGTTCGCAAGGAGGTTGATACGGGCGCCGACCGCAAGCCTGTGGCGGCCGCCGACAAGGTGACAGCTCCAACAAACAAGATCGCAAGATTCACCGCACCAAGGGCCACGACCTCCAGAGTTGCAAGAAGGTCGAGCAGCTTGTTGAACAGCAGAAAGCTGAGTACGAGCGGCGCGACAAGGAGAAGGCCCAGAAGGTGCTGGGGAGCTAGCAAGAAGCGACCCGCCGGGAGGACGCCATGCAAGGCCAAGCAGCGGTAAGGAGACAGACCTCCTCGCTGCCGATAAGGATGAAGACGACGATGATGATGAAGATATGGAAGACGGCGAGGCTGACGAGCAGGAGTTTCGTAAAGCTACGGAGGTCCTTCAGATTGACGGCGGTGCTTCTCTCGCATACCTCACACCGCCAACTCAAGCAATGGATGCGGAGGTTAATGCAGCAGTAACCATCCGAGAGTCACGCAGCCTTTGAAATGGTCCAAGACGCCTATCATCTTTGATATTGAGGACCACCCCGATCGATAATCATGGGTCGGGTGCTTGCCGATGTTGGTCTCACCAACTATCCGCAACCTCAAGGTCACCAAGATGTTAGTTGACGGCGGGCCGGCTTAACCTGATCTCATCCGCGTGCTCCGTAAGCTTCAGATCCCCGACAACGAAGCTCAAGAGACCGGCACATTCCAAGGAATCAACCCAGAAGGAGCAAGCCAAAGGGGAAGATCACGCTGCCGGTTACATTTGGCGTTGAACTAAACTTCAGGATCGAGAGGGTCACGCTTGACGTCCGCTGATTTTCCATTGCCTTACAATGGAATACTTGGTCGCCCAAAGACTCGCCAAGTTCATGGCAGCCTCTCATTATGCATACAACTTGCTCAAGATGCCCGCCCGATAAGTGTCATTTCTGTCCATGGCGACAAGAAGGATGCTCTTATCTCATTACGACAAGATCTACGGAGGCAGCAGCTGCAACAGATAGCAAATCACTTGTCATCAAGCTCCCGGGGAAGAAGAAGACCAAGTCCGCAAGAGCTCTGATGCCCACTCCGGCAAGCGCACCTCTTCGAGTGCTGCACCACTGCCGAGGACGCACCATCGAGCTCCACCGCAAGTGCAAGAAGATGATGGCAGCTCCGCCAAAGACCAAGAAGGTGCCCGCTAGGAGGACGGCAGACCGGTGGTACCTTCACCATCGCCCACTCGACTTAAATAGGAAGGCGCTACTGCAGCTTTCCTCATGGGCGAATCGTCGACGTGTTTGCATGGCAACCGCCCGACATCCCCGTGTTCCTGTGAAAGTAATTGAGCATCACCTAGCTGTTCGTCCTCATGCGCGCCCGGCTAAGCAAAAAGTTCGTAAACAAAAAGGAGCGCCAAGAATTCATAGCGAAGAAATCAAGAAGTTGGAAGAAGCGGCCTTGTCGAGGAGTGCTCCATCCCACGTGGTTGGCCAATCCGTAGTTGTATTTAAGGCAAATGGGAAATGGAGACTTTGTATCGACTTCACGATGTTAATAAAGCTTGTCCCAAAGACCCATTTCCCTTGCCGCAAGATCGACCAGATTGTTGACTCCACGGCTGGATGTGATTTGCTTTCATTTCTTGATGCATATTCAGGATATCATCAGATCTTCATGGCAAAAGAGGATGAGGAGAAACCGCATTCATCACCCCATGTGGCCCATACGCTTTTGTACGGATGCCTTTTGACTAAAGAATGCTGGTTCAACGCTTGCAAGAGTAGTCCATGACGCTTTTGAGCCGCAAATGCACGTAAATGTAGAAGCTACATGGATGACATAGTGGTCAAGAGCAAGGACAAAGCAACTCGTTCAAGATTTAGATGAGACCTTTGCAAATCTGCGCAAGATCAACCTCAAGCTCAACCCCGAGAAGTGCGATTTGGAGTCCCTTCCGCAAGCTTCTCGGTTCTTCATGTCTCAGCGGGAATTGAAGCCAATCCCGACAAGATCAAGGCCATTGAGCAGATTGAAGCACCAAAGCGCTGGCAAGGATGTACCAAGACTTGCCGGTTGCGCGGCTGCTCTCAAGAGGTTTATCTCTAGGTCTGCTGAAGGCTCGCCATTTTTCAAGATTTTGAAAAGGCAGGTCCAATGAAATGGACTCCTCAAGCGAGGTTGCGCGCAGGACTTAAAGAGGTACCTGTCCTCCACCAATACTTGTCACACCTAGGCCACAAGAGAAGTTGTCATTGATATAGCGGCAACCAATCAAGGGTTAGTGCTGCGTTAGTAGCGGAAAGGGAGGCTGATGATGAGCCGGCAACTAAGGCAGATGCATCCAACGACAAGCAGGGGCTTCACCGACGAGCCTCGTCCCGATAAGGACAGATCTGTGCAGGATTGCGAAGATGCGTAAAAGGATGGTGCAGCGCCTACCTACTTTGTCGGCCCTTCCAGAGGGGCTAGGTCAAGGTACTGTGTGCAGAAATTGCTTTTGGCCTCCTCATGGCCTCGAGAAAGCTGCGCCATTACTTCCAAGCAAATGAGATAATAGTCGCCACTACTTCAAGAGAATATTGCAAAATCCGTATAAAGTGCAGGATTGTCGAGTGGGCAATCGAACTCGCTGCTTTGGCCTCAAGTTTGAAAGCACTTCAACTATCCAAATGTAACGCCTCGGATTCATGCGCCAGTGTCCGCTGCTTATTCGCCGCCATTGCCATGTCATGTGCTTGTGTGTCTCTCTTTGCCATGTCATCATCTGCATTTCATATCATGTCATCATGCACATTTCATTTTGCATACGTGTTCGCCTCTATGCATCCGAGCATTTTCCCCTGTTGTCCGCTTTGCAATCCGCACTTATGTCTCCCGCGCCTCTTTTACCTCTTTTCGTAAAGGGTATTAAACGGTCTCGAATGGACCGAGGTTTGTCAAGCTGCCTTGGTATAGCACCGTAGACCGCCTGTCAAGTTTCGGATCATTTGGAGGTCGCTTGGTACTCCAACGGTTAACCGGTAACCGCAAAAGCCTCTTTGTTGCAGCCCAACACCCTTCCAAAGTGGCCCAAAACCCACCAAACTCCTCTCCATGCTCTTTCGCCATTCGATCACGATCAAGTACGTAAAATCGCACCTCATTTGACTCTCCTAGCTCCTCTACCTATTTAAACACCCTCCTCCCGAAATCTGGATCAATTCTGCAGATCAACCCTAGTCATCCTCTCCTCAATGCCACGGACATCCTCCCGCCACTCGGACGTGTCCGTCCGACCACCACCATTGGCAGAGCTACATGGCGTCACACGGGTATGCTGGCTCTTGCTGCAAGGCTGCCTCCGCCTGGGCCGGGTTGGCCCTCGTGCCCATCCGGCACGCCGCCGCCAAGAAGCCCTCCCGGCCGGCTCCCCACCACACCGGCCCTGCTGGCCTCCTCGCCTCGCCATGGTCCCAGCCTCACGCCTGTCCACTAGCCTGTTCTCCGGCCTGCCTTCCTGCCGATCACAGAGAGCCTCCGCGCCTGCCTCTGCCTGGCCGCAGGGCCTGCGCCGCGGCCTGCCGGGCGCTTACATCGCCTCCTGCCGCCGCCTTGCCGCCCTCCTCCACCGCTCTGTCTGCCGCAGCGGATCGGGAGGAGCCCGATCCGCCTCGGTTCATGCTACCAATCCCGCCGTTGACTTTTCCCTCCAATTTCATCTAAGTCCTTTTTCTCATTAACTTTTGTTGCATTTTCATCATGCTATAACTCCGCTATCGCTGTTCGCTTTTGTGCGGTAATATGTAAAATGTTCGCCTCGATGAGTAGATCATTTCATCTCATTGCATCATTTTCATTTGAGCTCATCTTGATGCCCGAAATGCTGTTAGAAGAGTGCTATGTGATGTTAGTTTCTGATTTTTATCAGAACATGCACTATTGTCATTTTTGCCATGATTGATGTGTGCCTCCTATAGACTTGAGTCCTACATGTGTTTTGTAATATGCCATGCCATCTTTCCAGGGGTGTATGCCATGTATTTTTGTGATCTATGTGGTGACTAGCACAAGCATGCAAACTAGGCATCTTGATGTTGCTGATTTCAGCCCTGTTTTGCTGATATTTTTATGCCATGTTAACTTGATGCTACAGAGAGATCCATGCTTATTTTGAGATACTTCAGTAAGGATGCTTTGTTATACATGTCTTGCTCTATCCATCCATGCCCTTATTTGTAATTATGGAGTGCCATAGCTGGAGTCAATCGAGCTCTACTTTTGCTATAAAATGTTTCCTGGCAGATTGTTTACAGGTTATTCAAATTTGCCAAGGTTGTTGTGATTGATCCTTGCATGCTATGATGTTGTTCTTGACATGTATAGCTTCTATGCCATGTCTTCTTACTGTTGGTTGCCTTCCATGCCTTGTATTGCTCTGTGGTGAGTGGTTCAAGCTCACCAACATGCCTACTTGTTGTTGTTCCTGCCATGTTCAAATCTGTAATATAACTTGCCATGTTTACGGGTGCCATCATATCTTCTCGATCCTTTTGGCTTATGGTCAGTAAGGGACTTTTGTTCTATGCAATTAGTAGATTCATGCCATGCCTTTGTTTGCCATGATATGTTCCTGTATCATGTTGTTTCATAGCTCTAAACATTGCAACCTCGATGTTATTTTCTCAAAGTCTAAACTGTTATTATTTGCAATCTTGCCATGTCATTTTGAGCATGTTCTAGTTGTTTCGGAGATAGCTCAGTGTTCATGTTTTGTAATGCTTTACCTGTACATCATGCCCATGCCTTTTGTTTTCTTGTTGAGGTCCTGTAGAATGTTGTTTTGATGCTTGCAATATGCCTAGTTGCTGTTTTGGACAGATTGTTGCTATAACTTGTATAGGGTGTATGTGTTGAACTGCTTGTCTCGCTTTTGAGTGTGCTCTATATGAAACTTGCTTGATTTTGCATGTAGTTTCATATTATCATGTTGCATCCTTGTTTTGAGGTGTTTTCTTGATGTTTGTATGCATTTTGCATCAATGCCATGCTTATCTTGTTTTGCTCATATCTTCTAGGCCGAGTCTCATTCTAATGAACTTTATATGTAACTTGACTAGAATTTCGTGTAGATTATCGTGCATCTTAACTTTCTGTTTAACAACTTGAACTTAAGGTTTATTCATATCTGGACCAATTTCGAAATTTGCATATGAGGACTTACCGAATTGTTATAGGTTGTTTCCGGCCTCATTTAAACTTGCCTTGATGTGTTCTTCTTGTTTGCATCATCTTTGCCATGAGTAGCCTCATCTAGCTTTGTCATGCATCATGCTTGTTGTGCATCATGTCTTGTTCATGTGTGGTGTGTTTACCTATGTTGTGTGCTTCTTCTTATTAGTTCCTGCTTTCGCTATGATCGTGAGGATTCGCTTCGCTCACGCTTAGTTCGCTTCATCCGCTCATCTTCTTCATGGACTCGCTCTCTTCCTCATGGATTTCAGGCAAGATGACCGCTACCCTGGATCTCACTACTATCATTGCTATGCTAGTTGCTTCGTTTCTTTCGCTATGCTGCGCCACCTATTACCTGCTTATCAAGCCATCTCAAATTGCCATGTCAGCCTCTAACCTTTTGCACCTTCCTAGCAAACCGTTGTTTGGCTATGTTACCGCTTTGCTCAGCCCTCTTATAGCGCTGTTAGTTGCAGGTGAAGATGAAGTTTGTTCCTTGTTGAACATGGAGATGTTGTTCCTTGTTGGAACATGTTTACTTGTTGGGATATCACAATATATCTTATTTAATTAATGCATCTATATACTTGGTAAAGGGTGGAAGGCTCGGCCTTATGCCTGGTGTTTTGTTCCACTTTGCCGCCTCTAGTTTCCGCTATATCGGTATTATGTTCCCGGATTTTGCGTCCCTAACGCTGGTCGGGTGATTTATGGGACCCCTTGACAGTTCGCTGAATAAGACTTTTCCAAAGAAGGCCCAACCTTGGTTTTACATTTGCCTCACCTAGTCTTTTTCCCTTGGGAGTCGCGCCTCAAGGGTCATCTTATTTTACCCCCGGCCGCTTCTCGTGAGTGCTGGTCCAAACTGCCACAACGGTGGCTACTGTGGGCAACTCGGGTTAGCTCTACCGAAGTTTGGACAATCCGTGTGCCCCGAGAACGAGATATGTGCAGCTCCTATCAGGATTTGTCGGCACATTCGGCGGCTTTGCTGGACTTGTTTTATTACCGCCGAAATGTCTTGTAGCCGGATTCCGAGACTGATCGGTCTTCCCGGGAGAAGGAATATCCTTCGTTGATCGCGAGAGCTTATCATGGGCTGTTGGGACACCGCAGGGTTTGAACTTTCGAAAGCCGTGCCTGCGGTTATGTGGCGATGGAATTTGTTAATGTCCGGTTGTAGAAAACCCGGTTGATCTCAATTAAAATACACCAACCGCAGTGCGAATCGTGGAGTGTCTCTTTTCGGGTTGATCGAGAGGAGAACACGGTTTCGGGTTATGTTTGACGAAGGTGGAGTTCAGGATCATTTCTTGATCATTACTAGTTGACGACTGCCTTTGTTTCTCTTCCCGCCTCATTTGGCGTATGTTAGCCACCATATATGCTTAGTCGCCGCAACCTCACCACTTTACCCTTCCTTTCCCATTAAGCTTTGCTAGTCTTGATACCCATGGTAATGGATTGCTGAGTCCTCGCTGCTCATGATTACTACACCACCAGCCAGGTACAGGTTTATGGCGATCATGACGTGAGAGCGATGTTTGCTTGTGTTGGAGTTCTTCTTCCGCTTCTTCGTGGGATAGGTTCCAGTCGGCAGCTGGCTAGCAGGTGGATGTCGCTTTGAGTTTCTTTTATGTTTCATCCGTAGTTTGGATGTTGTTCTTGTATGTGATGTTGATGTATTCTTGTGGCATTTGTGCCTTATGTTTGTATCCCCATCTATTATGTAATGTTGATGTAATGATATCCACCTTAAAAGCGCTTCAATATGCGGTCTATCCTTGGTGGGACCTTCGAGTTCCTTTTGGATAGGGTCGCATATTGGGCGTGATAAGTTGGTATCGAGCCGACCCGGGTTACACGGATGGTTGCGGACAGGTGTGGTCATGTTGTTCATGACGCTTGTGACCCGTCAGTGGCACCCGTTATGGCACATGTACCGGATCGGAAGCACGACGCTTGTGCCAAGAGGGAACGTTTCGCGGGCTCGACGAGGACGCCGTTCCTCCGAGTGGGGTGTATGTAATAGCCTGGCTTATTAGGGATGATAGACTACTCATATCAATAAGGAATTCTTCTTTTCCGGGAGCCCATTCGACAGTAACTCCAAAGTTAAGCGTGTTTCAGCTTGGAGTAGTGTCACGATGGGTGACCGACCGAAGTTGTTCCTGGTGCGCATTTGTGAGGACAAAGTGCGCAGAAAAGACTAGTATTGATCTGGGGCCATTCTAGATCCCGCCAGGAGTAACGCACCACCGCGGTGTGTCCGGGCGCATAAGTTGGTATCGAGCTCGATCACCCTAGGAGCCCCTTGATTGATCGTGTTGTAGTTTGGTCGTTGTTGAGTCTAGAATAAAATTGTTTTCGAGTCTAGTTATATCGGAGAGTAGGAATTCTTTTTACTCCTCCGCCCTTCGCCGCCTCGTAAGGAATCTTGACGAGGTGTTTTGAATTACCCTCTTCCCTTCAAATTTTTTTTTCTTTAGGATCACGAGTTGGTTTTCCGATCGTGTTCTCATCTCTTTCATCCGTGCATTTTCGCTGTTGACTCGATAATCTTCATCTTTGCCAAGTTCAATCTCTCCTTCCTCCGACGCCGTTGTTTTTCCTTGTCCGGTTGTCCTTGTTTTTCCCGCCTCCCACCCTTCTTCTTCTTGGAACCGGAGTCCGTAATCGAGTATCCATTCTACTCGCATAAGTCTTTGCCTTCTTTCCTCAATGTTTTCAACCGTGTTTTCTTCAAGATATTCGCTGTTTCCCCTTCCAAGTTGCCTTTGTTTTCCGCCCCCACCCTTTTTCTTCCCGGAGTCCGACTCTCTCGACCAGCTATCTCATTCGTGCGTAACTTCTTCATCTTTCAGAATCATTTCAACCGTGAATTTCGCCTCATTCGCCATTCTTCATCCCTTTTTCTTTTTCCGTGCACTCAATTCAAGTTTTTCGGTTGATCACATTCTTTCCTCGGATCAAGTTTTCCTCCGCTGCGCTCGCTCTCGCCAGCTTTATCCTTCCGAGTGCTCAAGACATCTCAGAGACTCTGCCTCTGTTCCAATTAATTCGGGTTGTCACCTCATTCTAATATTTCAATTGTTCCGTGCATCATCTATCTCTTCAACAATCCTTTTCAACGGTGTTTTCTTTAGTGGGCCCTAACCCACGTGTCTTTTCCCAGGATCTTACCTCGACTCTTCTAATTATTCCGGAGCCATTCGTAATTTTTTCAAATTTGACGAAGAGTGGATCCCACCACCGATGCCTTTTCCAAGATCAATTTCAAATCATTTCATTGTTGGCTCAACCTCTTTGCTTTCCATTCTTCCGAGTATCTCATTAATTTTGGTGGTGTTTCGTCGTCATTTGAAGACCAAAGTAGAGTTCCTCTAAATCTTGTCCGCTCTCCTGAGATTCATGGTTCTAGCTCGATGTTATCCTATCTAATTGTTTCCAATATGCAAATTCTTTTCATCCATCCGAGTATTTCAGAGTTGTTTTCGCCTCGATCATCCGGAGGCCATCTTTTCGAATATTGCTTGCTCCAAGTTTTCAGATTCATTCCCCATTTATTTTATATCCGTGCTCTTCGCTCGTCTCCTCAATATTCTTCCGTGTTTCGCTCAAGTATTCTTCAATCAGTTTGCATCTCTTCAATCTCTTTTCTAAATTCCTCAAGTATCTATGTGCTTCTAATTCTTCCCGTGGTTCATCCTCTTCATCATTCATTTTCAATTCTTACTGTGGTTCATTCAAGATTCCTTTTCTTTGATTATCATTTAATTCATTCGTTTCTATCCAATCCTACCGTGATTCATGAAGACCTTCTCAAGTTTATGATATGTCACTTCTCAATTCTTTTTCAAGAAGAATAAGTAGTATGCAAAATCCATTGCTTATCATCAATTTAATTTGATGAAGGTTACATACAATAAATCTTATTCTTATTCCATCCAAGTGATTAATCCTTTCTTCGGAGTTTGTTCTTGAGGAATAAATTCTAGTTCCAAGTGCTTTCATCTTTTCTTTTCCGGAGTTCAATTAATTTCTCGCCATCTCATCGAACCCCATCTAAATCATCGCAAGGCTCATCTTATTCTTTTCTTCCTTCATTCTCGCCTCACCATCCTTTTGTTACCAGAGTTCTTCACGGTGGTTCTTCATGATTTATTTCTTTCTTCAGAGTTCATCAAGATCTTGTTGAGGAATTCAAGTATCTTTTCTTCTCGCGCCTCAAGTGCAATTAAGTCTCCGTATTCTTTTGCAAAGGAGTTTTGCATTCCTTCGCTCTTTTCTCAGCTTTTCAATCATTTTCGCTATGGGTCGGTTATCACCTCATTAATTTTAGATGTTTTCCATAAGTCCACAACAACCTTATTCTTTCATTGTTGATTTTCTCAACAACTCCATTCAACCTTCTTTCTAAAGATGCTTTCTATTTCATTCGTGGCACAAGTTGTCATTTTCTTCTTCGCTCTTTCATTCAATTCTTTTTAATTCTTTCCGAGGTTTTGTGTCATGTCTTCATCAAGTATCATTCCGCCCTCTCAAGCTCGTGGTTCTATTCTTTCCATCTTCAGCCGGAGTGCTGCCTAAATCCTTTCAGCCTTATCCGCTTTTTTCTCATTCTAACCACTCGTTAGAACGAGTTGTTTCATCGCTCATTTGATTCAAAGGAGCTGATTCTCGCCAATCTCGCAATTCTTCTTCTTCTCGAGTGCTCTCGATTCTTTGCCTCTTCTCTCTTGTGTTTCTTGTTTCACCTCATCCCTTTTTCCCTTCCATTCGGTCCTAAGATCTCGGACGAGATCTCTGTTAGTGGAGGAGTGTTGTAACGCCTCGGATTCGAGCGCGCCAGTGTCCGCCACTTATTCGGCCATTGCCATGTCATGTGCTTGTGTGTCTCTTTGCCATGTCATCATCTGCATTTCCTATCATGTCATCATGCACATTTCATTTTGCATACGTGTTCGCCCTCATGCATCCGAGCATTTTCCTGCTGTCCGCTTTGGTAATCCAGACTCCTATGTCTCCCGCCGCCTCTTTTACCTCTTTTCGTGTAGGGTATTAAACGGTCTCGAATGGACCGAGGTTTGTCAAGCTGCCTTGGTATAGCACCGTAGACCGCCTCGTCAAGTTTCGGATCATTTGGAGGTCGCTTGGTACTCCAACGGTTAACCGGTAACCACAAAGCCTCTTTGTTGCAGCCCAACACCCTTCCAAAGTGGCCCAAAACCCACCAAACTCCTCTCCATGTTTTTCATTGCTCGACCACGATCGGTGGCCGAAAACCGCACCTCATTTGGACTCTCCTAGCTCCTCTACCTATTTAAACACCCTCCTCCCCAAATTCGGACAATCTGCAGATCAACCCTAGTCATCCTCTCCTCACAATACGGACACTTCTCCCACCCGGACGTGTCCGTTCCACCATACTACCAACAAGAGCTAATGGCGTTACACTGCATGCTGGCTTCTGCTACTGCTCACTGGCCCATGGCTGGCCCTCAAGCCCATCCGGTCGCTGCCCAGCCCTTCGGCTGGTTCCTCACCGCCACCAAGCCCTCACTGCCTCCTCGCCTCCACATGGTCCTGCCACACTTTGCCTGCTGAGTGCCTCACTGGCCACATGATCCTCACACAGTGCCTCACGGCTGCCTCAAGGCTGGGCCTACGCAACGGCCATCGCGCCGCCTCGCCTCCCATTGCCGCTTCACATCGCTCGCTGCCCTCCTCCTCCACTGCCTGTCACAGAGCGGATCGGAGGAGCCCGATCCGCCTCGGTTCGCCCAATCTAATCCCGCCGTTGACTTTTCCCCTCCAATTTCATCTAAGTCCTTTTCTGTTAACTTTTGTTGCATTTTCATCATGCTATAACTCAGTCATCGCTGTCTGCTTTTGCTGTGTAATATGTCAAAATGTTCGCCTCGATGAGTAGATCATTTCATCTCATTGCATCATTTTCATTTGAGCTCATCGTGATGCCCGAAATGCTGTTAGAAGAGTGCTATGTGATGTTAGTTTCTGATTTTATCGTAACATGCACTTTTGTCATTTTTGCCATGATTGATGTGTGCCTCCTATAGACTTGAGTCCTACAAGTGTTTTGTAATATGACATGCCATCTTTCCAGGGGTGTATGCCATGTATTTTTGTGATCTATGTGGTGAGTAGCACAAGCATGCAAACTAGGCATCCCGATGTTGCTGATTTCAGCCCTGTTTTGTTGATATTTTATGCCATGTTAACTTGATGCTACAGTAGAGATCCATGCTTATTTTGAGATACTTCAGTAAGGATGCTTTGTTATACATGTCTTGCTCTATCCATCCATGCCCTTGTTTGCAATTATGAAGTGCCATAGCTGGAGTCAATCGAGCTCTACTTTTGCTATAAAATGTTTCCTGGCAGATTGTTTACAGGTTATTCAATTTTGCCAAGGTTGTTGTGATTGATCCTTGCATGCTATGATGTTGTTCTTGCCATGTATAGCTTCTATGCCATGTCTTCTTACTGTTGGTTGCCTTGCCATGCCTTGTATTGCTCTGTGGTGAGTGGTTCAAGCTCACCAACATGCCTACTTGTTGTTGTTCCTGCCATGTTCAAATCTGTAATATAACTTGCCATGTTTACGGGTGCCATCATATCTTCCGATCCTTTTGGCTTATGGTCAGTAAGGGACTTTTGTTCTATGCAATTAGTAGATTCATGCCATGCCTTTGTTTGCCATGATATGTTCCTGTAGCATGTTGTTTCATAGCTCTAAACATTGCAACCTGATGTTATTTTCTCGCAAAGTCTAAACTGTTATTATTTGCAATCTTGCCATGTCATTTTGAGCATGTTCTAGTTGTTTCGGAGATAGCTCAGTGTTCATGTTTTGTAATGCTTTACCTGTACATCATGCCCATTCCTTTTGTTTTCTTGTTGAGGTCCTGTAGCATGTTGTTTTGATGCTTGCAATATGCCTAGTTGCTGTTTTGGACAGATTGTTGCTATAACTTGTATAGGTGTATGGGTTGAACCTGTTCGCTTTTGAGTGTGCTCTATATGAAACTTGCTTGATTTTGCATGTAGTTTCATATTATCATGTTGAATCCTTGTTTTGAGGTGTTTGCTTGATGTTTGTATGCATTTTGCATCAATGCCATGCTTATCTTGTTTTGCTCATATCTTCTAGGCCGTAGTCTTATTCTAATGAACTTTATATGTAACTTGACTAGAATTTCGTAGATCATCGTGGTGCATCTTAACTTGCTGTTTAACAACTTGAACTTAAGGTTTAATCAGATCTGGACCAATTTCGAAATTTGCATATGAGGACTTACCTGAATTGTTATAGGTTGTTTCCGCCTCATTTAAACTTGCTTTGATGTGTTCTTCTTGTTTGCATCATCTTTTGCCATGAGTAGCCTCATCTAGCTTTGTCATGCATCATGCTTGTTGTGCATCATGTCTTGTTCATGTGTGGTGTGTTTACCTATGTTGTGTGCTTCTTCTTATTAGTTCCTGCTTGCTATGTATCGTGAGGATTCGCTTCGTTTCACGCTTGGTCTGCTTCATCCGCTCATCTTCTTCATGGACTCGTTTTCTTCCTTATGGATTTCAGGCAAGATGATCTACCCTGGATCTCACTACTATCATTGCTATGCTAGTTGCTTCGTTTCTTCGCTATGCTGCGCTACCTATTACCTGCTTATCGCTCATCTCAAATTGCCATGTCAGCCTCTAACCTTTTGCACCCTTCCTAGCAAACCGTTGTTTGGCTATGTTACCGCTTGCTCAGCCCTCTTATAGCGCTGTTAGTTGCAGGTGAAGATGAAGTTTGTTCCTTGTTGAACATGGAGATGTTGTTCCTTGTCGGAACATGTTTACTTGTTGGGATATCACAATATATCTTATTTAATTAATGCATCTATATACTTGGTAAAGGGTGGAAGGCTCGGCCTTATGCCTGGTGTTCTGTTCCACTTTGCCGCCTCTAGTTTCCGCCATATCGGTATTATGTTCCCGGATTTTGCGCCCTAACGCGGTCGGGTGATTTATGGGACCCCTTGACAGTTCGCTTTGAATAAGACTTTTCCAAAGAAGGCCCAACCTTGGTTTTACATTTGCCTCACTAGCCTCTTTTTCCCTTGGGAGTCGCGCCTCAAGGGTCATCTTATTTTACCCCC